>OY755240.1:84293572-84593572 GCA_963576725.1 Azorinus chamasolen | reverse complement strand
AGCTCCTACAGGGGCCGTCTGTCTGATATAGGTCTGCTCTGTTTGCAAATGCGTAAAAAGGCCTCTGTATGAGGTACAAGAATAAGTGATCATAGCAGATAAGTCTATTTCTATATCTTTTATGCAGGTGGCAAAAACTAAGAAAAAAATCGTGAAACATTCTGTCTCATTATGCTATTAATAGTAAAATATTTCAACAAGATAAAAAAAAACCCCGACCTTTGTAACTGACATTTAATATAAGGTAGAAAGTTATGCAGAAAGCTCTGTGTTACTGTCAACCACCACCACTTTGTAAGACTCCTATTTTCCAACAAGAAATAGTCTTTTAAGAAAGTATTTACTTCGTTTATTTTTAAAATTTTCTTGAGGATGCATAAAACAGCAGATCTAAGATAATTGCTCAAATGAAAAATCACATCGTATATACATGTAGATTTATATGGGATACAAGTCAAGTCTGTGTCAAAGGGCATTTATTCTAACACAGTTTGACAGTTGAAGCCGATGATATCTTAGTGTCGGCTTTTCAAGGGGACTCCTATCAGTCACCTTATAACGGATCAAAGACCTTGTTAGCGAGGTTGCCATGGCTTGTGAAAAAATATCCAATAGTATTATCCTGTCATTATCCTTCTGTCATTGATAATATTAGCACTTTTATTATCAAGGCCGTAAGTGGTCTCACGTCATTTTCCAATCAATTAGCAGGACTATTGTAACATTTCTCGGTAACATTGCGTAATAATGTTTTTGTTCGGACAGTGTGAAGGTCCCACTCCCTTTATAACTATAGTTTAAGGTCAGCTTACCTTAAGATGTCATTTATAGTGCCGTAAGGTTATAACAGAAAATCTGATATGACGTCATTGATACCAAGATATAGTATTTAGTGCTAAGCTCTTCATTGAAAATAAAACGCTGTTTACCTAATTGACTATTACATTGTGCGAAATCTCTAAACCTAAATCTTGTTTTTGCATTAACAGATATCGAACCTTTACCATTTTGAAATTAGACTGATTTTGGATTTTTGTTTAATCATTATTGTATAAATTAGCAACTGATTAATAAATGATAAACATACAATGTACTCTCACATGTAATAATAGAAATACAAATGCAGCAGCAGCAGCAGCAGCAGTAGTAGTAGTAGCAGTTGTAGTAGTAGTAGTAGAAATAGTATGAGCAATATAAATATCAATTTCAGCAACAGCAGAATGAGTCACTATAGCAGTAGTACACATCGTAAGTAAATCAAACAATAAATATACTTATATTATATTTTTCCGTTTGTTTATACCCAAGTGTTATTTCCAGTGTCTTCTTATCTGAACATCCAATCATTATTGTCCTAATGTAAGAATGGGATAATCCAGATTAGCAATCAGTACTAATATTATGATGCTCAATCAATTGAAGTATATCTGTAAGTGATTGAACTATCAACACTTACCCGGTTGTAAAAAAAAAAATCTACTCAAATTTAGATCTGGTGCAAACTTAGCAACTTCTGATTCGGTCAAGCTTTGAGACGCTGTTGGTCGAATATCAAACAGCTTGGATCCTGATGAGACGCCGAGTTACCTCGGCGTCTCATCTGGATCCAAACTGTTTGTAAATACGAGCCGGGTCATGGATATTGAAATACGGATTTCATTACGTATGCAAAGCCCGTACATCGATTGGACGATCGACTATTACTCGTTATCCTGCTATATGCAACCTTATTGACACTTGTAAATAGATTGGATCCAGATGAGACGCCGAGTAACTCGGCGTCTCATCAGGGTCCAATCTGTTTAGCACTAGGACAATAGTTTATCCAAGGCTTGAACGAATCGAAAGTAAAAAAAAAATTCAACGGTTCAGAATTGGAGCAGACATATTTTTTTTTACTACAGGATAAGAATTAAGCTATATACCCATGACGTCATCAATGTTTTTATATCTCAACAGTGAAGATCTGTGATAGCTTTACTATATATCCGGATGTTTTCATATAATCGTATCGGACAATTCATCTGTATTTGTTTAATTAGATGCTTTGGTGGATCTTGTTAAATAATTTCTTTATAATGCTGCACGCTCTCCGGCACGGTATGGGCGATGGCTGTTTAACCTGTTACTTGGTGAATATTTATGTAAAAATAATTACATCATGAATATTAATTAGATTAATTGTTACAATAGCTCATGGGCACAGAGATGTTTGGCCATGTAGAGCGGTGGGATTATATGATATCTTAAGCAAATATAGCAGACCCTGATCAGACGGCTCCTATAGGAACAGTCTGATCTGGGTCTGCTCTGTCTGTAAAGGGGTAGAAAGGCGTATTTGCGGAGGGTAAACCCTTTACTTGATAAATATTTATTGTAATTTGTAAGACATAATGACGTCATGAATATCAATTAGCTGAGATATTCATAGTTACATTTTAGATAAAGGGATAGTTTGGCCATGCAGAAACTGTATACAGTAAAACCTCTCTATAACGACCATTAAATTACATCAAGTATCTTGTGTTAAAGGCAGGTGGATGCTTTAAGCAAGGTGAAAGTAAAACAGAACGCTCCTGTCCAAAATACCACGTGTCCAAAATACCAACTAATTAACACAATTTAGTGGTCGTTATAGAGAGGTTTTACTGTAATTATATTTTACTGTAGATCATATCATAGGCAAACAGAGCAGACCCGGATCAGACGGCTGTCACGGGGACCGTTTGATCTGGGTCTACTCTATTTATTTAGGTGTTAGGGATAGTGCAGAATGAAAGTACAGAATAAAATTCTTAGGTAATCATTAGGAATCTTAGAAAGCAGGTGGTTGCTTAATGCAGTAAATCTATATCATATCAAAAGCAAACAGAGCAGACCCTGATCGGACGGTTCCTATATAGGAACCGTCGGATCCGAGTCTACGCTGTTTGCAAATGCACGAAAATGTGTTTCCATGTATATAAGGGAAAGCGTTAAGCAACCACCTGCCTTACAGACCCATAACTAAACTTCTTTTCGATGGCCGCTTAAGACAGGTTCTACTGTATTTCTTTCATCTTGCATTAAATAAAGACGGAAACTTAGTCTTATTGGAGTGTTCGTTATAGCGAGATTTTACAGTATTAACCCTTTCCCTCATTTAAACGTGTTTTCACGCATTTGCAAACAGAGTAGACCCAGATCAGACGGCTCCTAGAGGAGCCGTCTGATCAGGGTCTACTCTGTTTGCTAATAGAATTTGATAGATCTGTTTCTTTACTTTCTAAAATGTCTACAATGTTCCACCTTCCATATTTCTATTTTGAATATTAAGTAGGTACTGAAAATTTGCCTAAATACAGAACAGGGAAAGGGTTAATACAGTGATCGGGCCATTAACCGTTAGATCTATTGTCCGAGGTGTTTTCAATGATGTCGGATTGTAATCTGGGTATTTTATTTCTAACACTTGGTGATAGAGATGGGTGTTTCTTTCGCTAGACGGACAACCTGGCAACCCAAAAATCAATTATCAGTTTTTGACAAACAAGAGTCACCAGTTCTAATCCCTCGTTTCCAAACTCCATTGTTCCACCTAAACACACCTATCAGTGGCTTACAATGACCCCAATTACTCGCTATATAGACGCGTGAAAATCGGGCAATTGTAGGAACTAAGAGTGAATTATCTCACTTACTTACGATTTTAAATAGCAAACACGAGAGATCGATGCCCACAATGCATTTCTATATACTTAGAAACAGACGAGAACTACAGCTTCTGCGATTTTGATAAGAAACAATGAGGATTGAAAAATTCGCAGGTATGTGACTGCATTACATGTATTTTTGGATTTTATAGACATGCATCAAGAGTGTCTTTTTTTAAATGAAAACATACAAAAAACACAACAAGCATAATTGGATAGCCTACTAACATCATCATCATTATTTCGGTCTAGCGTTCCGAAAGTAAAGAAACATGTCTTTTCGGGGCTTTCTCTGTAACAATCAAATCTCTTCAAAGCGATCGCCTCAATATGTATATTATTCCGTATTATAAAACAAGCTTAATGTCGGACAAAGGTAATGCAGAAAGCTTCGCTATGAGTGCAAGACGAATGTTTGTTTTTTGACAGGTCGCCTTAGAGAGATTCAAAGTTTATTCAGTTTGAAGCATAAGTCCTGCTCAAGCAAGCAACATTAGCAACATGATATAATTTCAAATAAATGTAGCCGTGATAGCTAGGTCGGTGACACATAAAGTAGAAGAAAACCGGAATACGGCTTTTACATATTATTATTAAACTAGTTCTACTATAACGCCATCCTAACTGGCGATACATAAAGAGCGACCATCTAAAAGTATTCGAATTACAACGTATACTGAAAACATGCTAAACTATTCGTTGGTATCGGTTTTCTCTCGGACGTGCATAATTTATTTGTAATAAATTATTCATAACAATTCCGACAAAGGTATCGTCTACATGTAGAACAAACTAGAACGGAAAAGTTATGCTAAAAATGGACACTGTCTACTTAACCCATTACCTCATAGGCTATTTTTAGATACAACCTCTTTGAATAAATATACCGAAAAGGAGCATTAACTAGAGAAAAGGAATATTTTAGAATTGTGTAGTTTGAAACCATTGTGATAAATAGAGCATTTGCTCCTATAGGAGCAAATGCTCTATTTATCACAATGGTTTCACAAAGTTACTATTACAGAGTCGTCAAAAGTCGTCAATATAAGGGAATGGGTTAATAGAGACGCGTTTTGACGCCTGCGTAAACAACAGATCCAGATCAGACGGCATATGGTAGATTAATGTAGACCATATGCTAATTGATTGAGTGACCCTGTTGTATAACCGATACAGACAACGGTGGCTGATAGGTCCATTGGAACGAGTGAAACTTTGAAACATGTTGAAGATGTACTTTGATTTGGAGTACACAAAACTTTTTTTACAGCACGATAAGCCTTAATATATTCTCAAATATAATCTCTTGGATGCTTTACCCCACCCACCCCTACCAACTCCCATAGGGGCCGTCTGATCTCGGTCTACTGTGTTTGCAAATATGTGAATATTCATGAAAGAAATGATGACATCATGAATACCAATTATATTAATTCTTAATATTGCATTTAAACAAGTTTTTCAAAAGCAGAAAATGTAGAATCAGATCTATACTATTTCATAAGCAAACATAGCAGACCCTGATCAGACGGCTCCTATATGAGCCGTCTAGCCTGGGTCTCCTCTGTTTGCAAATGCGTAGAAAGATGTATGACAGAGTAAAGGGTTAAACAATGATAGACCATTCCACATTCAAATTGATTGTGACTTTGGTTTAACCTATTTCCCCATATTGACGACTTTTGACGACTCTATAAAAGTCACTTTGTGAAACAATTGTGATAAATAGAGCATTTGCTCCTATATGAGCAAATGCTCTATTTGTCACAATGGTTTCAAACTACAAAAATACAAAATTTTCCTTTTCTCTAATTAATGCTCCTTTTTGGTAGATTTATTCAAAGAGGTTGTATATAAAAATAGCTTATGAGCTAATGGGTTAATATTCACATTAGGAACAATGCATGTATCAATATTAATTAGCTTAGTTTTTAATAATTACATTTATGGATACGACATAACATGTAGAATCAGATTCTGTATCCATGCTTATAGTTCGTTCTCAAGTTTTTGATTGGTCAGATTTGAGCCTTAGGCTCAAATCTGACCAATCAAAAGCTTGAGAACAAATCACTCAACTTAAAAGCTTTATAAGGATGGACCCAGATATATATTCTGTATTATTCCATAAGCAAACATCGCAGCTCCTCATCAGACGGCTCATATAGGTCTGCTCTGCATGAACAATTGTCAAACGACGTATAGATAGCTGGTGATAGCTGGTTTTTTTTAAATCGTTCCTTAATAGTGCACGTTAGTGTCTTTTTTTGTATTTCAAGTTTTATTTCTTCTCCTCTTATTGCAGTATTTAATACAACGATTAGCAGCAACCACATGGTTTTACTCATCGATATGGTGTGTACGTACTTTGTTTAAATGTGTGATGTTTTCTGTATGTCATGGAACTGTGATAGTCTCTTATAATTCTTTTTAGAATGGATGTGTACTTCATTCTACTATGTTTTGTAAAGTTGGTGCCACTGTTCATGTTTTATGTACACAGATGAGACTCAAATAAAGATATATATATATATATATATATATATATGGTGTAAAGGGTTAATTGCATTGCTGTATGTGACGTCATTAGTATACTAAGTGCATCGTGTTTTTGTCTTTCTATGTTTAATTATGTTGATTCAAAGTAATGAACTATCCATGTTAAACTGTTTCGCTATCAAGTATTGTCGTCTGCAAAAATGCCGCCTGCTTCATTTTTTACATATTAAATCTTTCTTTTTTGTTAAAAAGGCATAATCAAGTATCAAACAGATTGGATCCAGATGATTCGAAGTGTTTCATCTGGATCCAAACTGTTTGCATAGGGAATCACATATTCGCCATTGGCGGTGAAAGTATTAATAACATTGATTCTGAGTAAAGACAAAAACATGTTTAATATCGTTAAATTGGCTTTGCAAAACTTATCATCAAAGTGTATTTCTTGATATTAAGTTTTTGAACACGAAATGCGAATCAATAGTTTCTTGCATAGTCAATTAGACATTAGAAATGATTTTCTGAATGTTTTGATAGAAGTAAAACATGCTAGAAGTCATGTAATTTTTATTGTTGGTCTCTTAAAAATTCTTTTTAGAATGAAAATCATTTTAATGTTCTTGCACACGTTTTGCTTTAAAAGTTTAATGAAAACAGTATTTATGAAACTAATCGACGAAAACAAACATGCAAAAGAGACAAGTTAAACAAGCAAAAACAAACAAGAAAAGCAAAACGAAAAGGCAAAATTGAACAACAATGCACTATAAAGTTGACTTGATACGGGGTGACCACTTATCAATGATACACAGGAGTCTTAATAAGCAGCTGGTTGCTTAAAGTAAGGCAAAAGTAATGCAGAATGGTCCTCTGGGAGCTTTATATACTGCATCTGTTCTGATTTAAGCTACCGTGTCTTAACCCTTTACTCCATGAATATTCGTGTAAGAAATATTAACATCATGAATATTAATTAGATTAATAGTTTCATTAACAATTTGACACATGGATGTTTGGCCTTGGCAGAAACTTAAGACTCAGGGTCTTTCTCAAGCTTTTGATTGGTCAGATTTGAGTTCTCAAGCTTTTGATTGGTCAGATTTGAGCCAAAGGCTCAAATCTGACCAATCAAAAACTTGAGAACGAACTCAGACTCAACTAAAAGTTTTATAAGCATGGACTCAGATCTATATTACATCATAAGCAAACAGAGCAGACCCAGACCAGACAGCTCCTATAGGAGTCGTCGGATCTGAGTCTATTCTGTTTGCAAAGGTGTAGAAAGGCGTATTTATGGAGTAAAGGGTTAAAGACTCAGAACTAGACATTTACCGGTTGTTTAAGACAGGGCATACTGTAATGTATTGTGGATTAGGGGATTGCTTATCCGAGCGTTAAGTAAAGCAGAAATAAGATGTCAGTTTAATGCAGGGTGAAATTGATGCATATGGGAGCTTTCTGTTCGACTTTCACCCTCCATTCGAGCTACCACCCGTCTTACAGACAAAACAATGATACTTATTTCAGTGTTCTGAATTGCGAGGTTTTAGTGTAGTACTAGAGTGAATTTGTAAAAGATATACAGCAGAACCTATCCTAAGCGGTCATTCATTTATCGTAGCAGTAGCAGTAGTAGTAGTAGTAGTAGTAGTAGTAGTAGTAGTAGTAGTAGTAGTAGTAGTAGTAGTAGTAGTAGTAGTAGTAGTAGTAGTAGCAGTAGTAGTAGCAGTAGTAGTAGCAGTCGCAGTAGTAGTAGTAGCAGTAGTAGTAGTAGTAGTAGTAGTAGTAGTAGCAGTAGCAGCAGTATTAGTAGTAGTAGTAGTGGTAGTAGCAGTCACAGGAGTCTTATAAGGCAGGTGCCTGCTTAATACAGGGCAAAACTAATACAGAAAGCTCCTTAAGTTTTCTGCATCACTTTTGACCTGTATTAAGCTACCACCTTCCTCACCTTTCACGATTAGATTTGTTTTAATGGCCACTTAAGACAGATGCTATTATACATTATTTATAAAAAAAATATTTATGGACCATATTCATAACACAAAAAAGTTCTTGTAGAAATACTACAGTACTAAGGCTAATAATACTCTCCTATTGTTTTTGTTTTTGTCACATTGAAAATTTAAAGAATGCTTTACAATCCCATCTAAATAGTTGTCAGCGGTTGGGCATACTATGTCGAAATGATAACATGGGGGCATGGACTCTTTTTAACACTAAACTACCAACTCTTTTAGCAGTTGTGCTTGTCAGCCACAAAAGCCCATTGAAATATGTTTAGCGATAGATTTTAATCGGAATTTCCCACCTAATTTTTGAAACAGGATCGTCGCGTTTTCCAATACCTGGGCGTAGAAATATTTAACCGCAGGCCGAATTACACCCACTAAGGCTAATATCCATGCGCGCGCAGGTAACCGTATTCATTGATAGAAAATTTACGCCAGGTATAATTACGCCAGGTGTATTTGTTGTAGTGCTATTTTAGAGACGACGGTTAACTGTCAGCACGTATATTTGGCTAACTAGCATATCACTCACGTACGCAAAAGTTGCAGCTGGGAGTTTTATGTGAAGTTTTGGATTAAATTTAAATTCAGGATTTACAAAACTGTTTGCAGATATATCGTATATATATAAAACAATATTTATATTGGATTTACAGGCCGAAACACAATGTTAGGAGGCAAGAAACACCAGTTCTATGTGCAGTTCCTGGGATGGGTCGAGTCGAACGGTATCCGCGGGTCTCGATTTACAGACCCCGTCATCAACGACCTGCGCCGAAAGGCGAAGAAATGGAAGTACGCACCGAAGCTAACTCTGCAGCTTGGGAAGAAAGAAATGAAGATTACACAAGATCTCCAAGACGAGAAGAAACGAGGGAAGAAAATTAAGACTATCAAATTCCCGATTATTCCATCCCGGGACATCACCTATGCCATTCAGGCTTCCCACCCAGTCACCGGCCAGCCGGACGATGTGGTGGCCTGTATATATCTGGGATATGTGCCTAGAACTCAAAGGTAATTTTTCTTTTTGTTAGTAGTTTCCAGATATAAGGACTATTGTTTTATCTCTCTTATATCTTAGTCAAATCTTATCTTATTGACACTCGTTTGAATTAGCAGCACACATACTTAACCCTTTCCGTGTTCTATGTTTAATCCAAATTTCAATATCTACTGAACATCCATGGACAAAACATTTATAATGAAATATGGAAGATGGAGCATTATAGCCAGAAAATATTCCGAATTCCATTAGCAAACAGAGCAGACCCTGATTAGACGACTCCTATAGGAGCCGTCTGATCTGGGTCTACTCTGTTTGCAAAAGCGTGAAAAAGCGTTTATATGAAGGAAAGGGTTTAACTCTTTAGATACATTTTTTGACGTCTTTGCAAACGGAATGGATCCAGATTAGACCGCTCCTAATTGGAGGCGTCTGATCAGGGTCTTCTGTTTGCTTGTGGAGTAGTATAGGTCTTATTCTGCATTTTTTTGTCATGACCATTTCTTGCATTCACATGCCATTATAAAATAAATAAATTCATAATTACGATGTCATTAGTATGTACGAATATGCATTGAGTAGAGGGTTGAATTTTATATGCAAATTATTCTGTGCTACCCTAATATTAAAAGTAGACCGGTTTTTTTTCAAAACCCGAAACTGGCTGCGCATTCTCAAAGCTTTCATTTCAAATTTGTTAAGTTTGTAGAAGATACTGTATTTTTCGATCACCTCAACACTTGTATTGATATTGTACTCAACATCTACAGCTCCAATTTTGAGACACATTTAATAATGAGAAGCTTTTTGAAAGATGGGTGAGAATGTCAAACAATTTGGACACCAGTTACAACAGTCTTGGAGTTTGATTTGGACCCAAACTGTTTGCAAAGGTTATCATACAGTAGAACCCCTCTAATGCGACCACTTAATGAATAAACATGGGCGTCTTTATAAGCAGGTGGTTGCTTAATGCAGGACAAAAGTAATGCAGAAAGCTTTCTGCATTACTTTTGTCCTGCATTAAGACATCACCTGCATATAGCACCCAGAATTATACCTCTTTTAGGTGGTCGCATTAGCGGGGTCCAAATCCAGGGTTGAAAGTACATGTGTAATCCGTTTTCGCTTTGCACGACTAACGTGTGATTCGTGCATGCAATTTCAATTTTTGAAAACCGGTACACTGTCAATCCAGACCGCTCGCGTTGCACGTGCAATTGTCACCATTATGTAACACAATGTATAGTATAATCTCTATAAAATGGTCACTTGTTGAATAGGTATGGATGTCCTTAAAATAGATGACCGCTAAATGCAGAACAAAAGTATAATTCAGAAAGCTTCTCATGGAACTTTCTGCATTTAGCTACAGTTCGTATTTAAGATAAACCACTAGACGTATGTCAGTGTCTGTTAGATTTTTTTCTGTAGGTTCACGTGGAATTTGTGCAAATATAACAGATTTATTTCAAAATAAAATGTACAATTATATGGCAATCTGTTATTAAAAACACACATAACAAACAACATGTATGATTTAAAAACATCCATGAGGAGAAGTGACGATTTTGACCCCATTATTAACGACTCTGTTTCAGGTTTAACAAGAAGTATTTATATATAGTATGAATTCATTTGTAACTTTCTATGTGATAATTAATCACCATAGCCAAAGAATAAACTGAAACTTTAAGTTTCTAATACACTGTTACTCATGCATTATATGTGTATGTGCATTAAAAAAATGTTTTGTTTTCTTCCCCAATTGAAACCTTTACACGCAGAACCGTTATTAGTCCAACGAAGCAGACGGCAATTACGCATGAAGCAGACGGCGATTAAAAAAGAATTTCATTTGTGTTCAAGATCAATCATTTGGTTTCACACTGACATTTTCTCACGAACGCAGAAAACGTTTCAACCCTTCACGTACGCTATCAAAAAATCAAAACATACTTGTAACATTTTAAAGTAATATCTAAATGTCAAAGGTCCACCTATTTCTTGTTGAAAAGTCTGAAAATAGATCTCCATTTGTAAACAACTTATTTTCAGAACAGGACAAAAGTTTCATTAAATATTGATATTGATCCACACTTGTGTGCACCGACTTAAAATAGGAAGCAGCGTTTCAGATTTTATTTTGCAAAAGCAGCAAACAACATTTTAACTGCGGCAGATTTCCTTCATAGAAAATAAATGTTTAACGATAAAATCTCATAAATACTTAAACTAATCCCTATTTTGGAATATTTACTTCATTGATAAAATCTCATTCACGCAATTAGTGAGTTGGGGATGTGGCTTCTCGTTTTACCGTCAGCATTGATTGACATGCATTGTTTAACCAGTTCTCTCATATAAACGTGTTTTCACGCATTTACAAACAGAGTAGACTCATATCAGACGGCTCCTATAGGAGCCGTCTGATCAGGGCCTGCTCTGTTTGCCAATAGAATTTGATAGATCTGTTTCTTTGCCTTCTAAAGTGTCTACAATGTTCCACCTTCCATGTTTCTGTATAACTAGTTGCTAATGAACAATCAGTAGGTATAGTTATTTGGTATAAATACAGAACAGGGAAAGGGTTAACCTGGGTCCATGCTTATAAAACTTTTAGCTGAGTCTGAGATCGTTCTCAAGTTTTTGATTAGTCAGATTTGAGCAAAAGGCTCAAATCTGACCAATCAAAAGCTTGAGAACTCAAATCTGACCAATCAAAAGCTTGAGAACGATCTCAGACTCAACTAAAAAGCTTTATAAGCATGGACCCAGATCTCTCATGAATATGTATGCGAAGACGTGTAACAGTATTTCTTCATAGATATTCATTAACTGATTTTTTTCTAATATGACATTAACAAGGCATAAACAAAGTATAAAACAGTTTTGATCCTGATGTTAAAGGTTGATAGGTCGTTGCCTAGGTTACGGTGCCTTAAATCACTACCTACAGTAAACCCTGTCTACAGCGACCGTCAATATGTCGAATTCAGGGTTGTTAAGACAGAAGGGTAGCTTAATGCAGGACGAAAGTTGCGTAGAAAGCTGTAGGAGCTTTCTGCATTACTTTCGTCCTGCATTAAGCTACCCACCTGTTCTTACTTTATTCATTGTGACCGATATATCTCTGGACACTGTCTGGAGGCTGATGTATCGATCACTGGTCTGGATCCAAAATGTCTGAATAATTAAAAAGCTCGTGCGAGGCATTGATTGGGTTTTAGGCTCAGCTCAAGTAGGTCAATAAAAACTAATTCTTCTTCTCAATGAGATATACATGCATAATTCCTAGCGCGCTTAGTAATTGGCATCTGCCAAAAAATGTCATCGGCTCCGTATCTCGAAGAAAAATAATGTGCCAGTAGTTTCGTTTAAAACATCGAGTTTTGACTGTAAACTGTTGATCTTGACGAGACTTTGAGTGACTAGTAGATTAAAACCCACAACAAGGTTATAAATAATACCCAGACAGTCACAAGGGACATCCAATCATAAAAATCAATTCAAACAATTTAGGAAATCGATTGCCTGATCTTTAGCCGGTAGCATCATGGTTACCTATGCAAACTGTTTGGACCCAGATGAGACGCCGAGTAACTCGGCGTCTCATCAGGATCCAAACTGTTTGACATCCTGATTGCATAGTTTGGTAGACAAACTGATTATATATCGACTTTGGAAAATGTAGTAATTAATTTTGCAAGCAGGTTAAGGTTGATCTTAGTAACTAGACATGTATCACCTAGCTATATTAGGAATGTTTTAGAAAAAGCTTAACCCTTATCCTGTCAAGTTCGATCTGATTGGCTTTTGTAAACGGTTTGGATCCAGATGAGGCACTGACTTAATAGACATATTGGTAATAACTAAGGTATCTGATACTTGGTCTTCGGATTCTCAAAAACATGAAAGAATCAAACTGGCTCCAGATCAGAGATTGGACAGATATTGATTTTATAGCAGTCTAAGTGTTAAGTCGACAAGAATGTCGGTGGCTCCCCCTTTCCGTCATGTAACAGTGCTGCATGCATACTTGTAGATTACAGTACTTTGTGTACAGAAACTTGTTTTCTTAACTGAACAATAAAAAGTAAACAATATCAAAGACTTGTTTATTCAGTATTCCGGTCACTGAAATTCCAGTACAGATCACGGTAGTTTATTGTAAAGTAAATAATACGTCATTAAACCGACCACTGAATGAATAAACATGGGGTCTTAACCCTTTTCCTAGTGAATATTTATGCAAGAATTCATGACTTCATGAATATGACCAATGAACAAATTAATTTTTGGCCATGACTGAAACTATGGGTTCAGATCTACATTGTATGTTATTTAATAAGCAAATGTAGCAAATCCTGACGAGCCAGCTATAGGAGCTGTCTGATCTGGGCCAACTGTTTGTAAAGGCGACGGAAGGCGTTTATATATGAAATAAAGGGTTAAAATCAAAATTACTTTTAAGGCATAACTGCAAAATGATCCTTCGCTTTGATGGCATTTTAAATGGTGTGGTGGCATACTGATAGGAATAAAGCAGTACCTATTTTGCGTAATCACGTACCTTGGTGTCCATATGGACAACCACGTTGTGCAAATTATTCGCACGTTCTATTTTCAACGGTGTCTTAATTGAGTCATATTCCAGACCACTACATGAACATGATTACAGTATAACCTGTCTTAAGCAGCCATCAAAAAGAGGTCTAATTATGGGTATGTAAGGCAGGTGGTAGCTTAATGTAGGTCACAAGTAATGCAGAAAACTTCTATAGTACAATACAGGTCAAGAACAATGCAGAAAACTCCTATAGGAGCTTTCTGCATTACGTTTGACCTGTATTAAGCACCACCTGCTTTTTAATAAATGAATGGTCGTTTAGGACAGGTTCTACTATAGAACCTGATGTAACCCTTGTAAAGCGGTCACCAAAAGGAGATTTAATTAAGGTTGACTTAACCCTTTCCTCCATAGGCTATTTTTAGATCCAATCTCTTTGAATAAAGCTACCGAAAAGGAGCATTAACTAGAGAAACAGAAAGTTTTAGAATTTTGTAGTTTGAAACCATTGTGATAAATAAAGCATTTGCTCCTATAGGAGCAAATGCTCTATTTATAACAATGGTTTCAACAGGTGACTTTTACAGAGGCGTAGAAAGGCGTATTTATGAAGGAAAGGATTAATATAGTGGTTTTATTGCATATCATTTCCGGTATTTCTCGATTTTCGACCATCTTCTCTCTTTATTCTCATATCCATTTCAATTAGTACTGAAATGCTTCATCTCCAAACCCATAGACATAAGAGGCATATTTCAAACACTAACAATCATTTCTCTACCAGACTATATGTTGTGGCAATTCTTTAGAATCGTCTCGCATTATGTCTATGTTTCTGTGCATACACTTGTTTCATTCTTATTATTATCTATTTTCAGGTACGCCCACGTTCACGTGTATAGGTTCGACTCCCCCGACACCGCATCGACCTTCGTGCACCTGCTAAACCAGATTATCAACATGTACATCGACCGCACAACGGACATCGAGCGCCAGTTGATACAGCAAGGTCAGATCGAGGTCCCAGGTGAGAGACCCGTTGCCTACGTCACCAGACATATGAATGTCAACACACGATTTAACTCGTCCGACGGCATGAGTGACAAAGCGGTTTACGAGGATTCTGCGGCTGACTCCAGCTCGTTTAGTGACGAAGGATTTCCATCCGGAAGTGACGAAATAGAACCTGACCTGCAGAGTCTAAAAGACGCTGTGCCTTTTGATTCAGTGACAGATGAGCTGAAAGCGCGTTTGCGCCTGACAGAAACACAGGGCGCCGCCCCTCTTTTGTTGCCCCCGAAAGACTATGACACAGTAGTTCGTCGACATGGCGATCTTGATAAAGCAGGCAAACGAAAATGTTTACAAATTCCTATCGTCGGTGGCAACAAAAATAGGAACGCGTCCGAAGAAAGCGGCATCGAAGTTCCATCTCCGACAAGCTCCGACGGGAGGAACAACATGGATATTTCCGACGACAAAATATCTACCTCATTTCATTCAAGTTCTAATGACGTCCCTTCACCTCCTGTAAACCAGAGAAATAAATTTGACATCTACCCACAATCTCCGAGAAGCCCACTCTCGCCACGTGACAGTAACGACGGATTCGAAAGGTACCCATCCAAATCCCGACCAGTGTCATCGTCGGGGTTCAGTAGCCGCTCCTCAGGTAACTATTCTGACCACGGCTCCACCGTTATATACAGCGGAAAACACATAGCGGAAATACCACCAGCAGATTATGAAAGCGAGGCTCCAATTCTCAGACAAAAAGTGGGCATGAACTCTCACAGAGACCTTACCAGAAGTATGCCTGCTTCAATGTTACAGAAAGAGATGGATTATGGGTACGCTGTTCCTCTTAAGAGAATAAATCGCCATAGTGCTAAATATTCTGATGTTCAGTCTTCACCCCGCGTGGATATGGACTATGGGCGTGGCGTGCGGCGCGTAAATTCTATGTACAGGTGATCTTATAGACTCTAGCACGTGACTCACGGGTTGTATAGTTTTTTTTTACCCCAATACGGTAAAAAGAAGGCATACTTTGTATCGCACTGTAGCGATCCAAGTCTGGAGGCCGCATCATCGAACTGAAGAGCTCAGAAAAGCGAATACGCTGTGATTGGGTGGCATGGTTGTAAAATTGTGTCACAGTTGAGGAGGGAACAGAAAAGTCATACATATTTATATCATATGGAATAAAACCAGAGGCGCCATGAGAAAATGTACCTTCAGGGAGACTTGCCAAACAGTGCAGACCAAGAACAGTCGCCACAATTTCGGTGTGGCGTTTGTTCAGGTTCTTCACTGACAAGTCGATGATAGCTTATAATACTGATGGATAGAAACAAGTTTATATGTTGATCAGAGGTCATGTTTAGTATGATGCAATTGCCCTTGGGGTACATTTTCTTGTGAAGAAGCTCACATGCAAAGAAAACGTTTTCCTTAAAAGTATACATTTGAGCTGTTAACTTACTACAGTAACTTTTTTCAAACACTTTGTGAATCCAGGACAATAAGGTCACTTTCCTGGATCGATGTAAGTGCCCAATTATTCCAACGGCACAACGGCGCTTGTCCTTAAAACTTGCGAAATTTTACGACATTGATACACACGTTTTACGACAGTAGATTGCCTAGGGACACCAGGGAATCAGTTTGTGACGTTTCGTACCATCGGTTGACAAGTGCTTCTGTAGCGGTTAATGATAGTGCAATCCAAACGCCAAGTTATCTATTTCAACAATCAATTTACAGGTATATTTGTCGTGTTAACAACATGGTTTTATCGTTTTATTATTGGACAATGAAAATGACCGCAAAATGACATCCACGCTAATTAGGTCTACCTTAACACAATGCTCAAATCTGTACTTATAAATGTAGCTTTTTATCTGACAATTACCAGTGCGATAGAATATTGTAAAAACAAATCACTGATGTTGTCACGGAATTTATCATTCTTCATCTCAGATTATTTGCGCCGTTGTCGATTTTATTTTCATTTTCACCTATGTAAACTTACAAATATTTAAAATGATAGTGACATCATAGGTTGACGTCACTGAAACGTGCAATTATAATTGGACACAAAATGGAAGTTAGTGTAAATTAGAGTTTATGCTATATTTGTACATAATATATATATAATACATGAATTTATATTTTTGTACGAAACCTGTTCTGTGTGACAAAAAGTAAACCCTTTTTATGACGAAAATGTGTTTATTTACCCTAATTTCTCCAAGTATTCAAACAGACAGACAGGCACACAATGCAGACCTTGATCAAACTGCTCCTGAAGGATTAATTTTTTATCAAGGTCTTCACAGTTTGCCACTCTATTAAAGTTATTCAAATTGTTTTATTTAGGACAAGTCGGTGTCCGAATACTTCGAGTAATTAGGGAATAATAAGAGAAACCAGATTCGTTCATAGTGGTCGAAACAGTTTTCTGAAAACCTGAAACTTTCCATTGAAAGGGTTAACCCTTTCCCTCTTATAAACGTGTTTTCACGCATTTGCAAACAGAATAGACCCAGATCAGACGGCTCCTAGAGGAGCCGTCTGATCAGGGTCTGCTCTGTTTCCTAATAGAATTAGATAGATTTGTTTCTTTAGTTTCTTAAAAATGTGAACCTTGCCGTTGAAAGGGTTAACTGTTGCGTTTAATATTATCGTGATGGATTTGAAACCATTATTTGTGATTTACCTGTGTATTATATCACGTGACTAGGTGTACATCTGATTATGTTGTTGAATAAGTAAAACTGTTCAAGCTTCACTAGCCATAGTAGCGAATTACAACATTCATCAAATTTGGCCACTCTTATGCGCAGATTTTTGCAATAGAAAGCCTGCATTTCCAAGTAAAGCTAAACCCTTCAAAAGTCAGTCATTAGTTTCGATTTTTTATTTTAATGGAATATATGTATCGCAAACCTTGTACATGTGGGCTTTTGATTTCGATAAAAGACAGAAACTTGTCAGATTTTAAACATTTAATGACAGGTGCGAGTATGGGATTGGCAAGATATGGGGGGAGAAAATGTATCAGGTGATATGTACATGAAAAGAATCACCTAAGCATGGACGTTAGTCCAGTGTTTGATTACAAACCCCATTCTATTTCACAACCGTAGCGCAATTGTTCTTGTGTAAAAATAGAAGAGGGACCCAACTCGTAGATGGCATTTTTAACACTTATTCTGCAGAAAAAAATCTGCTCAAACTGGCCTGTTTCAATTTTATTTTCGATTTGTTCATTTTTTGTAAACTGTTGACCAAAAAATGTTTTTGAAACAATCCTAAAAAAATTAAAATGAGGATGGTTTATAATACATATTCGGGCAAGTGCTGTTAAAAAATGGGACTAACATGGGTTAATCCTTTCATTGCCGATTTTTTAGATGGACTATTCCAAAATTCAAAATCGTCAAGCTTACCGTAACTATTTAAAGATTTCTTAGAAGAAAAATGTTTCCTGAAAAACAGTGCAGATCCTGATGAGAGAGCTCCGGTAGGAGCCCCCCTTTCATCAGAGTATTCACTGTTTTGTCGTCCTCTTTGAAAATTCGGCATTCAAATGGTCAAACCACTGTATTTTTCAGCCAGGCACGCTGCTTTCATTTTTTTATATATATATATATATGCCTTATTTCAAGTCTTGCCTCAGATTTTTTTTTTTGATTTTTTTTTTTTTTTTTAAAAAAGTGTTAAATCCTTGATTTAATGAAGAAGTACGGTAAAACCTCTCTGTAACGGCCACTAAATTACATTGTGTTAAAGCAAGGTGAAAGTAAAACAGAACGCTCCTATAGGAGCGTTCTGTTTTACATTCACCTTGATTTAAGCAGCCATCTGTCCTAAATACCAACTAATTAACACAAATTAGTGGCCGTTATAGAGAGGTTTTACGGTATAGTGATACGATTGATCAGTGAGAATCTCGTCATGAATTACAAATTCACCCTGTAAATGCGGGGAACTATTGTTCTGGCATTTGCAAACAGTGTAGACCCATATAAGAGGGTTCTTAGAGGATATCTCTAATCACGGTCTACACTGTCATTCAAATTTATCTAGCGAATCTGAACTCTACAAATGGAATGGACTCTGTCTTTAAACAACGATTGACCACTTCACAGTACGTCATTCAAAGGGTTGAATATTTAGCCTTCAACAGCTCGAATATGTCTTAACCCTTTCAAAGCTGAACTTTCAAATGAACTACATGTACATGTATTCCAAAATTCAGACAGATTAAGCTTACCTCGAATATTCAGGGATTTGTTTTAAAAAAGAAAAGTACATGTATTACATGGTAAATGGTGCATACCCAGATGAGAGTGTCTACACTGCTTGCACAAGACATTAGAGCGCACCGAAACGGTTAAACGGCGTAAAGTAAAACATGTTAAGGCGTTAAATAAATACGGAAAGATCGAAACGCGGTTGTATAAATATTAAATATTTGTTTAACCCTTAATTGATTGAACCAACACCTTATCTGATTAAATCATCGCCTGCTTCTAAAACAGTTTTTACTGTAACATAGCTGAAACTGTTGAATCAGATCTATATAATTTTATAAACAAACAGAGTAGGCCCAGATCAGACGGCTTCTATAGGAGCCGTCTGATCTGGGCCTACTCTGTTATAGCTTTAAAAACGGCGTATGGGTTAAACAGGTCAGTGGTTGAAGCGACATTGAAAGCATTCTTAGATTCAATGCTGTTTCTAATTTTGGAAGCTTCGAGGATTATATTATGTCTTGTAAATTAAGTAAACATAATATAGAAAATTGAACGCCACGGGCAAAAAACAGGGACCATTGCGTTTGTTTGAAAGAAAAGGACGGGGATTTTTTGACAAGCCTTGGAATTTCATGCTGGGGGAACAAAGCGACTGTAGGATTGTAGGATTGTAGTATTGTAGGATTCACTTTCAGTAAGATTGTTGAACCGACCTTTTTGACAGACAATCAGATGAATTCTATTTCTTGATTGGGGTCGTTCCGTTACAAGGATTGCATAACGAGACAAGACAGTGTATAAATGGTATGCTTCTTGCGAGCTGGTAGAATTACATATGTACTTGGCCATCGACCAAATATAGACATTTGTTTTGACGAGGATCTTGAAACTTTTCTTGATTGTAACATGTTGTCCCGACAACGGGCCACTAGGTAACACACGATTGTGTAATACAGCGTTGTTACATGGCTACGGCAACAGGTTGTCAAGGTTTGTCCCAGTGCAGTCTTGGCCCTTTACCTGACAGACGTATCTTAAAAACCTTTGCAAACAGAGTAGACTCAGATCAGACAGCTCCTGTAGGAGCTGTCTGATATGAGTCTACTCTGTTTGCTACGCCATCTTTGAAATGACTAAAACAAGCTCATTGTTTATTGGTCACAATAGATATTCAGTAGATGAATATTCACGAAGTTTTGAATATTCATACATGAATATTAATGAGGTCAAGGGTTAAATTTCAGACATGTCCATTTTCGATCATAATCGCGTGTTTAGTGGTAAATCGTTAATGACTGATTTTAAAATGCAGTGCGCTTGACGTTAGTGGTAAAGAAAGTGGCGAAAAAGACGAATTAGGTCAAGCGAAATGTAAAATATAAACAATGTCAAAATTAAGACTAATAGCTAGCTGAGTGCTCGTTGGAGCGAATTGACTTGTTCAGTCATAAATTAAACTTGAAGCCAGTGTGAACAAGTGTTTTTGTTCTTGGTGAATTAATTAGTAATTCGAAATTCATGTGAAAATATCACGAGGTCTGGATCACGTGATCCAGTGGGGCTTGGCATTCGTCCCACATGCTTTTCGCAACTGCTGTCAGTTTGTACATTGTGTGTTAGTGTCGCACGTTAACTTCACTTTTGACATTTTCGACTCAGAGCTTTTTTTGTAAAACTTAGCTTCTGTTTAAATATGTTGCACTTTCGAGTAATATCTTACAATGTTCGATCGGTTTAAATCCATCACGATGTGCACTTGAATGTGTCAAATTGTTTGTTTGTAAATCAAAATTTATAATATTTGTTATGTTATATAAATTTTGTAATAAAAACTGTTAACTTATAATGATGATTTGTTCTTAGTTCCTTTGACTATTGGTAAGTAGCAGTTGGAGAACTGCACTGAAAAATATAAATGGTCGTTTAACTCTTTTGGCGCCAAATTTAACAGTGTCGTCTGCAATAATATTTTCATATTAAATATAATTCTAAACTAAATAATAAAGGTATATTAGTAAAGCATTTGTTTTTAAAAACCTGTATGCATGGGCTAAAATACTACAGAAAACAGTGAAGTCCCAGGTCAGATGCCGCCTTGAAAAGGCGGCATCTGACCTGGGACTGCACTGTTTTCAATGGTGCCAACAGGCGACATCTGACCTGGGACTGCACTGTTTTCAATGGTGCCCACAAGCGACATCTGACCTGGGACTGCACTGTTTTCAATGGTGCCCACAAGCGACATCTGACCTGGGACTGCACTGTTTTCAATGGTGCCCACAAGCGACATCTGACCTGGGACTGCACTGTTTTCAATGGTGCCAACAGGCGACATCTGACCTGGGACTGCACTGTTTTCAATGGTGCCAACAGGCGACATCTGACCTGGGACTGCACTGTTTTCAATGGTGCCAACAGGCGACATCTGACCTGGGACTGCACTGTTTTCAATGGTGCCAACAGGCGACATCTGACCTGGGACTGCACTGTTTTCAATGGTGCCAACAGGCGACATCTGACCTGGGACTGCACTGTTTTCAATGGTGCCAACAGGCGACATCTGACCTGGGACTGCACTGTTTTCAATGGTGCCAACAGGCGACATCTGACCTGGGACTGCACTGTTTTCAATGGTGCCAATAGGCGACATCTGACCTGGGACTGCACTGTTTTCAATGGTGCCAACAGGCGACATCTGACCTGGGACTGCACTGTTTTCAATGGTGCCAACAGGCGACATCAGACCTGGGACTGCACTGTTTTCAATGGTGCCAACAGGCGACATCAGACCTGGGACTGCACTGTTTTCAATGGTGCCAACAGGCGACATCAGACCTGGGACTGCACTGTTTTCAATGGTGCCAACAGGCGACATCTGACCTGGGACTGCACTGTTTTCAATGGTGCCAACAGGCGACATCTGACCTGGGACTGCACTGTTTTCAATGGTGCCAACAGGCGACATCTGACCTGGGACTGCACTGTTTTCAATGGCGCCAACAGGCGACATCTGACCTGGGACTGCACTGTTTTCAATGGTGCCAACAGGCGACATCTGACCTGGGACTGCACTGTTTTCAATGGTGCCAACAGGCGACATCTGACCTGGGACTGCACTGTTTTCAATGGTGCCAACAGGCGACATCTGACCTGGGACTGCACTGTTTTCAATGGCATTGGCGCCGAAAGAGTTAATTATGTACTTGATAACCCCACATATTTACATCGTTGCAAACAGAGTAGACACCTACATGGTGCTACATGGTGCTACATGGTGCTACACGAGCTGTCTAATCAACCCTTTACTCCATGAACATTCATGTAAGAAATCACGACAGCATGAATACTAATAAGATTAATAGCACATGGACTCTGATTTTTCTGGCCATGGCAGAAACTGTAAACACACATCTATATAAATTCATAAGCAAACAGCAGACTCTAATCAGACGGCATCTATAGGATTACTGACATTTTGAGTCTAAAGTTTGAGATCCGTCCCCTCGTCAAAGATGAAAAACATCTTTAGATTTTGTACGCGTACGGCTTCAACCACTGTTGATCCAGATCAGACGTCACGCTCCATCGTGGCAGGCCATCCGGGTGTATATTGTTTACAAATATCACCAGGTCCGTTTTTCCACGACTACGGCATTATACAGTGACCTCTATAAAAGAGGTCTCATGATGTTTGGACATGGTCGTCTTGAAAAGAGGCTACCTAACCAATTCTCCCCTACTCACGCCTTTTGACGCCTCTGTAAAAGTCATTTTTCGAAACCATTGTGTTACCTATAGGAGTAGGAGCAAATGCTCTATTTATCACATTGGTTTCAAAAGCATACACTTCTAAAACACCTCCTTTTCTATTAAATGCTCCTTTTCGATAGATTTATTCAAATGGGTCAATGCGGAGCGACAGTAATGGGTAAAAGCCCTCTTACTTAATGGACACTTTCTGCATTACATTCGTCCTGCACTGAGCTGCTTCTAACCTTAAATATATAAAAAAAATATTGAGTTGCCATTGAAGAGGTTTTACAGTAAAGTTTTTCCTCGTATCTGGGTCAGCACTGTTGGCAAACGTCTTAACCCATTACTCCATGGGCTCTTTTTAGATCAAACCACTTTGAATAAATCTACCAAAAGGAGCAGTGACTAGAGAAAAGGACAATTTTAGAATGTTGTAGTTTGAAACCTTTGTGATATATAGAGCATTTGCTCCTATAGGAGCAAATGCTCTATTTATCACAATGGTTTCAATAGGTGACCTTTTCAGAGGCTCCAAAATGCGTCAATATGAGGGAATGGGTTAATGTACATTTTCCAACGATGTTGGATATGAAAATAAAATCTATTTAAAGCGAACACTAATGATAAAACAAATAATAAGCAAGTGGTTGTTGAATGCAGAACGAAAGTAATGCAGAAATGTTCCCCTGGAGCTTTACCACGACATCATTACCTTTGTCCTGCATTAAGCTACCACCTGCCTTAAATACCCTGAACTAGGCTTCTTTAAATGATAGCTATAGATAGGCATTGACCGTATTGATATACAGACTTTCAGATTTGAGGAGTATATATTACATACAAACGTCCTTAATTCTCCATCGAGCCCAAATTCGCTAAAGATAGGCTTCGGCCGTATTGATATACATACTTTCAGATATGATGAGTATATTACATATAGTAAACGTCCTTAATTCTCCATCGAACTTAAACTCGCTAAAGACAGGCTTTCACTGTATTGATATACATGTACATACTTTCAGATATTAGGGGGGGGGGGGTATATTACATACAAACGTATTAATTCTCCATCGAACCCAGATTTTGTCCACTACTGATTAGAATAGTCTATAAGAGGCAATTCTAAATTCTAAAAGTAGTCATACATGAAGGCACTACCATATGATCTACAGTAAAACCTGTCTTAAGCGACCATCATAAAGATGTCCAATTATGGACCTGTTAGGTAGGTATTAACTTAATGCAGGTCAAAAGTAATGCAGAAAGCTCCTACAGGAGCTTGCAGCATTACTTTTGCCCCATATTAAGCAAGCACCTGCTATTCACACCCCCATGTTCAATGAATGAATGACCGCTTAAGACAGGGTTTACTATACGACATGTTTAGCTTGCCCTTATGTTCTTGGGCCATTGTAGTATAGGTTTATGGTGTGAACGAGATTGCTAACAACGTTTATGACACAATAAATTTGTCAACTCGGTTTAACATTTTGATTTTCACTTCATGTTAAGTATACCTTTTGAATAGACGATTTTTAATGTCCCTAGTGTCGAAGTGCCCACAACCTGTGTGAATATTAAACAAACATTTGACATGTGAAGTCATCTTGATCGTGTGATGAACCTGACTGTTGTGACCCGAGGTGCTTGTATAAAACCTTCACACTGAATGTATTTGAAACGACATTTTAAAATCAGCACCCAAATGCGACTCTTGATTTAACATTTTATTCCATATAGAGATGTCCTTTGGCACATTTGCAAACAGAGTAGACGCAGATCAGATGGTTCCTGTAGGACAAAGGATTAACAAAATGTTATTAAAATATCCACCAATCAAAGGAAAACAAGACATATCAAATGATTTATTGTTATTTATTCTTATATATATTTTAGTAGTTGATATCGAGAATGACTGTAGGGAATACGGTTACCCCTCCACCCCCCGCCCCCCAATGAACCCTCTCTAAACCGGATTGTTCAGTAATAATAATTAATGTGAGTTTAGGCAGGTGGCTGCTTATTTCAGGGTGAAGGTAATACAGAAAGATTTCTGCATTAACCCATTACCTCATAGGCTATTTTTAGATCCAACCACTCTGAATAAATCTACCGAAAAGGAGCATTAACTAGAGAAAAGGGAAATTTTAGAACTTTGTAGTTTGAAACGATTGTGATAAATAGAGCATTTGCTCCTATAGTAGCAAATGCTCTATTTATCACAATAGTTTCAACTGGTGACTTTTGCAGAGGCGTTAAAAGGCGTCAGTATGAGGGAATGTGTTGATGTGACCCTTACTCCATAAATACGAATTTCTACACATTTTCAAACAGAGTAAACACTAATCTAAAATGTCTTATTGTATTGCAAACGATGTAGACCCCCAATGAAGACTATACACAACATGTTTCTTATGATCCACTCCCTTGGAAAATGTCTTATCGTATTGAAAACAGTGTAGACACATGTCATCCGCGCCGCATCGGAGATCCGGTGTCTGATCAGGATCTACGCTGCTTGTGAACCATTGGGATCTATTATAATTTATCACCTATCGTTTCATGTAGTTTAAAACTGGACCAGATATCTCATCATAGAGACGATATTTGACCCGTGTCTACACTGTTTGTAATGCAATTAACCCTTTACTCAATATACATATAAAAGCAATCTTCACGTATTTGCAAACAGAGAAGACCCAGATCAGACGGCTCCTATAGGGACCGTCTGACCAGGGTCTACTCAGTTTGCTTATGGCATGATAATTATATATCTGATTCTGCAGTTTTTGTCAAAGCAAAAAGTTCCCTTGAAAAACATCATAAATAGTTCAGCTAAGAAATATTCATGATGTCATTATTTCATACATGAGTTATGAACAGGGAAAATGTTAACCCATTTCCCCAGAGAGAGGGAACATTATATTCAAACATATCCATGTACATTTGTATACATATACGTTCTGATCAACAACATAGGAAGACACAATGCTTCACGAGCAAGGTCTACCATATTTTCATTAAAGCGTCAGGTCTGGATCTACAGTGTTTACGTTTTACTGAAGTCATTTTTTCTCGGGGAGATCAGTACATTTACACTGTGCTGTATATCTAACCCTCCAACAACTGAATAGTCAAAGCGAAATGGCCTGTTAGTGTTTTACTATCCAGTTCATTCAGTGTTAATGGGTAAATATTTGCTAGAGAAGTTCGAATGACAAACAGGACAGACCCTGATCAGAGGACTCCTCTAGGAACCCTCTGATCTGGATCTGCACTGTTTGCAAATATCAGTACACACGTTTCCCCGCTTTCAAAAGGCTAATACACAAAAAACTCCATAATCCACCCACGGAGAAAAACAAACTATTAGAAGAATGCAAATAATCGCATAAAACCTCATAACTGTTAATCCATATCCGCTTAAGATGTGGATTACCACACGGATTTGGGTAATTAGGATTTATACGGAAGAATTATGACTGGAAGGAGTGGGGGTTAAACAAATAATAAAAACAGCCACTCTCCACAAAACAAGATATTATTACAATAAAAGCAAAGAAAATGAAAACACAAGCGGTAAGTAATGAAGATAAATAGCTTAGAACCCTTAGCGCGCTAACCGCAGTCTGACTCGCATCAAACAGTTCGGATCAAGATGAGACGCCGAGTAACTCTCACCAGGATCCAAGTTATTTGGCACTAGAGACTAGTTATTTGGCACAAGTTTATTAACAATTGGTCGAGTCGAAAGTAGTCAATATTGCAGTAAGTCGATAGTTTACTCGTATCTAACGATTGATTGCGTCGGGAGTAGTCAAAATTGCACCAGATTTGTGTTCTTCTATAAAAACTGAGACACATATATATATAGAGAGAGACATATATACACAGCGAGAGAGAGAGAGAGAGAGAGAGAGAGAGAGAGAGAGAGAGAGAGAGAGAGAGAGAGAGAGAGAGAGAGAGAGAGAGACAGACAGACAGACAGACAGACAGACAGACAGACAGACAGACAGACAGACAGACAGACAGACAGACAGACAGACAGACAGACAGACAGACAGACAGACAGACAGACAGACAGACAGACAGACAGACAGACAGACTGACAGACAGACAGACAGACAGAGACAGAAACAGAGAGAGACAGAGAGAGAGAGAGAGACATACATACAGTCAGACAGACAGACAGAGACAGAGATATAGAGAGAGACAGAGATATAGAGAGAGACAGAGGGATAGAGTGAGACAGAGATAGAGAGAGAGAGAGAGAGAGAGAGAGAGAGAGAGAGAGAGAGAGAGTCGAGAGTTTACTCGTATCTAACATTGCAGTAAGTCGGTAGTTTACTCGTATCTAACGATTGATTGGGTTGGGAGTAGTCCAAATGGCAGCAGAGAGAGAGAGAGAGAGAGAGAGAGAGAAAGAGAGAAAGAGAGAGAAAGAAAGAAAGAGAGAAAGAGAGACAGAGACAGAGACAGACAGACAGAAACACACAGAGAGAGACAGAGAGACAGAGACACACAGAGAGAGACAGAGAGACAGAGAGACAGAGAGAGAGACAGAGAGATAAAGAGACAGGGAGAGACAGAGAGAGACAGAGAGAGACAGAAATAGACACAGAGAGAGAGACAGACAGAGACAGACAGAGACATGGAGACAGAGAGCGAGACAGAGAGGTAGAGAGAGACAGAGAGATAGAGTGAGACAGAGATAGGGAGAGAGAGAGAGAGAGAGAGAGAGAGAGAGGTAGAGAGAGAGAGAGATTTTGCGAACTTTAGAAATAACACGTATAAGCAAACAAGGCAGACCCTGATCAAACAGCTCCTACATGAGTTGTCTAATCTGGGTCTACTCTGTTTACAAATGAATTAAAATGCATCTCTAGAGATAACGACAAATTCGTTACGTTGAAGTAAATTGCAAATGGTGTTTATTGATCGCTACTTGTACTTGTATTTCTATGTCTAAGCATGCATAATTATACTCGCATTTATCTTTTAGATTTTGAATATGCTAATTGTCTGGCCGTAGTCGCATCTCATATTTTCCCACCCCATTTGTAGACTTGTATGTTCATGTCGAAAAATTCACCTCAAAAGTTTTGACGAAAAATGAATATATCTTTTCCCAGTTGATCTGTGTTTAGCAATTTACATGCATTTTGTATAAGCATAGATTTACAATAACATTTCGTCTAAGGACCTGACGCATGCAATTTTACTATAACCTGTTGAATATTCGTGTAAGAAATATAATGATATAATGAACATCTATTAGCTGAATATCAACGCATGTACAGTAGAACCCCGCTAATGCGACCACTTAATGCGACCACTTAAACAAACATGGCTGTTTTCATAAGCAGGTGGTTGCTTAATGCAGGACGAAAGTTATGCAGAAAGCTCCTATAGGAGCTTTCTGCATAACTTCCGTCCTGCATTAAGCAACCACCTGTCCTTGCCACTGTGAATTATGCCCCTTTTTGGTGGTCGCATTAGTGGGGTTTTACTGTATTTTTTGGTATATCAAAAGCTGGAGATTCAGAACTACTGTAAACCCCTTCTTAACCGGACGTTCAATTTAGTATATATATATATAAATATCAGTCTTGGAGACAGGTGGCAGGTTAATGCAAGGGGCGTGGGTGGGGGTGGGGTGAAAGTCATGCAAAAACTCCTAGGAATGCACTAAGCAGCCACACGACTAAACATATCTAAATTATTCTCTATTAGAATTCCGGTAAGACCATAAGCAATCGAACGGCTTGTACAAGATCCGTTTGATCTAGATCTTCTCTATTTGCGTCAGAATACACTTCGATCAGGTAAAGAGTTAATATGAACGACACACACGAGACCTTGCAAACTTAGTAGATCCAGACAAATGTCTATGTCCAATTGGTTTTATATTTAGTTGAGGACACTCGTTACTTGTATCAGAGACCGTGTATATTGTAATAATCCACCCTTAGCTCTTTCCACGCTGAAAGTTCAGAGTCGAATAGCCTATCTGCGATTTACTATAGGCTACAGTCCACTCAGTATGGAAAGCTGAAACTAACTAACTAGTTTTGAATGACAAACAGTGCAGACCCTGATCAGAGGGCTCCTTTAGGAGCCCTCTGATCTGGGTCTACACTGTTTGCAAATAATGGTGCACACCAAGTCCAACATTTAAGGGAATAACCACGACCCAGACACCAATCAGCTGTCTCTGTTAGTGTGTTTGCATTATTTATACCTACAGATTCACAATACAATAGAGTCCGTCTGAAATGAACACTGACATTAGGTCCAATTTTGGGTCTTACATGTACAAGCAAGCGGTAGCTTAATGTAGGACGACAAGTTATGCAGAAAGCTCCTATTGAAGCATTCGTTTGCCCTGCATTAAGCGATCACGTGCTTTTAAAGGCGGCTATTTTTACTGATTACGTAGTCGATCTAGATTGGCTCTGAGGTATTTGTACATGCCGTTTATAAATGAATACTTATTACTTATTCTGCTGTTACAATGATATATGTATACCCGCTCGATCTGTTGCATTTTCTACTAATTTTTCCTTTGAGAAACTATTGATCAAGTGCCAAATTGATTGGATCCTGATCCTGATGAGATCCACGGTTACTCTTCGTCTCATCTGGACCGAAGCCAGGCTGAGCATAGCCAGGAAAGGTTTCAGAAAGGCATATATGCGAGACTCGCCATCTTGCCTGTTGTATGTAAATTTATATGAATCACAAAAGTGAGACATTACAAACTGCGTATTTTGATACACATTGTCTATAGGAGCCGTCTGATCTGGGCCAGCTCTGTTTGCAAAAATAAAATTTGCAAAAATCCCAATTGAATTTGATACACATTGTCTATAGGAGTCGTCTCATCTGGGCCTGTTCTGTTTGCAAATGCGTGGAAAGGCGTTTATATGAAGGAAAGCGTTTGATACTGAACGATGCCAATGCAAATGGCTCTGTTGGGAGCTTTCTGCATTACCTTCATCCTACAAAAAGAGCTGCACTATGTCTTAGCTCATTTCTTGCCATGTCAAAAATACTGATTCAATGAATACTACTCAACTGAAATTCTGTACTGGTATATTGACAGGTCTGGAGGCTTTTGACCATGAATGGCACACGCTGAAGAATCAGATCTCTGTCAACACATATGCAAACAACGCAGACCATGATCAGACGGGTCCAACAGAAGCCGTCTGATCTGGCTCTATTCTGTTTGCTAATGTGTCAAAGTCGTATCTGTGGAATAAAATGTTACAGGCGAAGACTAGGACGTGTTTTAATTAGCTGTTTTATTCAGAGAGGGTTAAATACAATAAAACCCCACCAATGCGACCACATAATGAACAGAAATTAATGTCTTTAAAAGCAGGTGGTTGCTTAATGCAGGACGAAAGTAATGCAGAAAGCTCCTACAGGAGCTTTCTGCATTACCTTTGCCCTGAATTAAGCAACCACCTGCTTTTTGACACTCCTATGTTCAATAAATGAATGACCGCTTAAGACAGGTTCTACTGTATATCAATATGTTCAGATATATAGCCTTTAATAGATCTCATCAAGATGCGTGACAAGGCAAGTTTTCAAAGCACCTGGCCCACATGTACTTTATCCTTACATTCATCGAGTACAGTAAAACTTGCATTAAACGACCGCTTACTGATAAAACATTTAACTCAGGTGGTAACTTAATGCAGGTCAAATAAAACACAAAAAGGATCATCTGGGAGCTTTCTTTATTGCTTTTGTCTCAAATTAATCAACCACCTGCTTTAAAAGACTGACCATAATTCTTTGAAATGGTCATTTTGAGACGGTTTATACTGTACAGTAGAACCTGTCATAAGCGGCCATTCATTTATTTAACGTAGGATTACAATGTATTAATCAGCATGTGTCTGCTTAATGCAGTGCAAAAGTATTGCAGAAAGCTCCTAGTGCGTCCAAGGCTATCATAATAAATCTTCTGAATGCGCAGTTTAAAAGCTTACATACAGTAAAAATCGATCATTTGAACACTCAAATACTATCATTATTGATCTTTAAGACAGGCGACATCTTAATGCAGAGTGAAAGTTATGCAGATAGCTCCTAGAGGAGATTTCTGCACGGTTTTCATCTTGTTTTAGCAGCCACCTGCCTAAAACGGCATCGAATCTTCATTTACTAAAATTTCGAAGTATCTAGATATTTACTGTATATAACACCAATTCAACGAATAAGGAAAGTCACAGCCTTCCAAGAAATGTCGGTTATCTTTTTATGGATGAATTAATTTCTCAAAATATTAATAATATACCCCAAAGTATCTTTGCATCAGTTATTCGTATCAGTCACCCAAATCAGTTGTTCTAAAAACATTACACCACAGTAAACCCTATCTATAACGGCCATTAAATCGTGTTAATTAGTTGATATTTAGGACAGGTGACTGCTTAAAGCAAGGTGAAAGTAAAACAGAACGCTCCCATAGGAGCGTTCTGTTTTACTTCACCTTGCTTTAAGCAGCCAGTGCACCTACCTTTAACACAAAATATTTGGTGTTATTTAGTGGCCGTTATAGAGAGGTTTTACTGCATTGCATAAAACAACATAACTCTTATCACACAAGGAACAGCCTGTCATTTGCAAACAGTGTTGACCCAGATGAAACGCCAAGTAATAAAGCGTCGCGCTAGCATTCAATCTGTTTGTTACTTCTCGATGGTTTCTCAAAAGCTTGAACGAACCGAAATAACTGCAGGAAACCTGGCACCGAGGTGATAAAACGTTTAGTTTGAGTCTGAGATAATTTTCAAGCATCTGATTGGTCAGATTTTGAGCTTGCTCAAAATTCTAGCTCCAAATCTGACCAGTCAGATACTTGAGAATGAATTCAGTCTCAGGCTCCGAAGTTTTAGAATCTCGGGCTCTGCAGAGTTAAAGCATATACTATTCTTCAGTATAATCTCGAACACGCCATTAACTCTGTTTTGCTACGTCAGCGAACTCGGCACATTATCAGTGTCCAGTCCAGAAGTTGCTCATATTTCCCCCGTTAACCCGTAAATCTCTACCAACAGGGAAGACGCAGAGCAGAGTCTCGTGCATCATCGGACCAGAGTCTGCTCTGTTTGCTAATGAATAATGTAGATATGAGTACAGTTTTTAGTTTTAACCATGCTAAACTTTTTTGTAATCATATATGATTATAAAGTTAATCTAATTAGCATTTATGATGTAATTATTTCGTACATGAATATTCATGAGGCAAATCGTTATTGCGAAGATAAAGAGAGTACTGGTTGCATCTAATAATTGAATCTGAGTAGGCGTCAGGTTGTTTTCGGTTTGTTAGACATGCCATTTTTGCCTACTAGTGACGAATTGGTGATTTCTTAAGTAAACAGTTTGGATCCAGATGAGACGCCGAGTAACTCAGCGTCTCATCAGGATACAAACTGTTTGACACGAAACTCATTGGTGTGTTTGCAGAGAAATGGCAGAAATATCTTCGGGAAAAGGAAGCAGACGACAATATTAGCAGACGACATTGTCATCAACGTGCAAAGAGTTAAAACCGCCCGCAGACTTGGTAAACTACCTTTTTGGAGCGTTTTATAAAAAATGTTGATGACACTTACCTAACGCTTTCTGGGTCTCTAAGCAACATTCAAAATATCTGAAGTGGAAAAAGGTGTCATATGACACTTTACATGTATATTTATTTTCACGTGAAGCGCCTTCATTTTCATATGTCAAATATATCTAATAGCTGTTTATAACCAACTATTATAAAGTTATTATGCGCATACATTACTTTCAATTTTCTGCTTTGGCCTTTCTTCTCTGGGCAGGCTGGCACGGTTTATTATAACTTGTTATCTATTGCCGTCATCGCCGTTTATTGTATTCATCTTCTTCATTCTCATTGTCGTTTTGCTCATCATCTTCTCTCATCGTCCACTCTTTCTTTTATTTCTTGCTTTTCATTGTCATCTTTATGTTTTTCTTCAGCTTCTTTTTCTGCTTATGTTTGTTTCCTTCGTTTTTGACAATTCCTCCTCCTGCAGGAGCCGTTTGATTTGGGTCTACTCTGTTTGCAAATGAGTTAAAGGGTTGCTACATGTACCTCCTGCATCACAGGTCCACAGTAAGACTTACTTTGATTGGTCGTTTTAACCCATTCCCTCAAATGCTATTTTTAGATACAAACTCTTTGAATAAATCTACCGAAAAGGAGCATTAACTTGAGAAAAGGAAAATTTTAGAACTTTGTAGTTTGAAACCATTGTGATAAATAGAGCATTTGCTCCTATAGGAGCAAATGCTCTATTTATCACAATGGTTTCACAAAGTGACTTTACGGAGTCGTCAAAAGTCGTCAATATGAGGGAATGGGTTAAATAGTCTCTACTGCATGCATGCATGTGCATATTTCATTTAATTTTCTTGAAAATAGATGCATTTATACCATGCATTAACGCCATGAGAGCTTGGAAGCCAAGCCCTTAATCCTTTTCCATGCGCACGCCCTTTAAACTCTTTGCACGCTGGCTTCGAATTCTGAAGTACATTCACACACAGTTTGGATTCAGACGAGAAGCCTAGTAATTAGTCTCAGTAAGGCATGCTTAAACTTGCTATAGGGTTTAGAATGACAAACAGTGCAGACCCTGGTGATAAATGATATACTACTCACATAATCCTGAGTGCCAAGGGTGGGTCTATAATTAACTTATTATCCATCGATGCGTGTGCGGTCTATACCCTCTTATTTTAATTTGATGTCTACTTTCTCTCATCCGTTACAATGCTTATCTCGACTTGTTTCTCAGTTTCAGACACCTTATATCCGGATGAGACAAGGAGTAAACTCGGTGTCTGATCAGGATCTAAGCTGTTTGACACTCGGCCAGTAGTATTTCAATGGTCTTAACGGAATCTGTTTCACAGACATTAATTGTTTTACAACGTGATAAAAGGTAAATCTGCATCTTTTTGTATAATTATGTTAATTCATATAAGAAGATTAGTCGAAACACACGAGCTATCTTTGTTTAACACCTTCCATGTTCTATGTTTGTTCCAAATTTCAATACCTACCGAATATATATGGCCAAATGGCTATAATGTAATAGGGAAGGTAATTGTTTTTAGCCATTTTAGAAAGTAGACTAACAGATCCATCAAATTCCATTAGCAAACGGAGCAGACCCTGATCAGACGGTTCCTATAGGAGCCGTCTGATATGGGTCTACTCTATTTTCAGATGCGTGAAAACACGTTTTTATAATGGTAAGGGTTAACCCCTTTTCCACTGCTATCAGCGATCTGGCAGGAAATTGCAGACAGTTTGGATCCAAATGAGACGCCGAGTAACTCAGCGTCTCATCAGGACCCACACTGTTTGAAACTCGTATGTATTTCAAAGCAGGGTAATGGTTAACCCTTAACATGCTGAAAAATTAAAAAATGGCTCCTCCTGAATATTAATTAAACAAAACGTTTATCAAACGATATCAGTAAAGAAAATGATTATAATGACAAACAGTGCAGACCCTGATCAAAGGGCTCGCCCGGAGCCCTTTGATCTGGGTCTGCACTGTTTGCAAATGTCTTATAATTATATTGGGTTCTCGCACTTTCAGGGTTAACGTAGTAACATTTATAACATTTTACAATACCTTACGACACAACAGGTACTTCATTACTATTCACAGCCTGTCATTTAACACGTGAAAATGTGCAAATTGCCTCAGCAAGATAGACGCTTTAAACCCTTTGCATATTCTATGTTCATTCCAAATTTAAATACCTACTGAATATGCATTGATAAAAACAGTTATAACGAAATGTGGAAGGTGAAACATTGGTAGCCATTTTAGAAAGTAAAGAAACAAAACTATTATATTCTATTAGCACAGACGGCTCCTATATGAGCCGTCTGATCTGGGTCTACTCTGTTTGAAAGGATTAATGCTTTGCGTCACGCCTTTGCAAAAAGAGTAGACCAAGATCAGACCTCTCCTTATAGGAGCCTTCTAATTAGGGTGTGCTCTGTTTGCTTATGAAATAATATAGATATGATTCTATAGTTACTGTCATGGCCAGTATTCCCCTTGTTTTTTCCCCCATAATTATTCAGTCATTATTTCATTATATGTAAGAATATTCATGAGGTATAGAGATAATGCTAGCTAAAGCGCGCGTATAATAATTATACAGTAAAATCCCGCTAATACGACCATCTCAAAGAGGTATAGTTCTGGGTGCTAGATACAGGTGGTAGCTTAATGCAAGTGAAAAGTAATACAGAAAGCTCCTAGAGGAGCTTTCTGTATTACTTTTGTCCTGCATTAAGCAACCACCTGCTTATAAATCCAGCTATTGTTATTCTTTAAGGGGTTCTTAGGCATTAGAGGGGTTCTAATATACAGTAAAGTCTTGCTAATGCGACCACCCAAAAGAAGTCTTTATTTCTAAAACAGGTGGTAGCATAAAGCAGGACAAAAATGATGCGGAAAGGTCTTACAGGAGTTTTTTGCATTACTTTTGACCTGCATTAAACAACCACCTGATTTTAAAACCCCCGATATTAACCCTTTCGCTGCCAATGCCGGATCTGTGATTACCTATGCAAACAGTTTGGATCCAGATGAGACGCCGAGTAACTCGGCGTCTCATCAGGATCCAAACTGTTTGTTACTGTTACTATGTTTTTGAAACAAAAATGAAGAAAATCAAAAAAAATAAAATTTTGTAGCAGACGACAAAGTTAGCAGACGACAGAGTTTGGCAGCGAAAGGGTTAATGAATTATGTGGCCGTATTAATTAGCGAGGCTTTTAACGTTTTTACCTGTTAGCCTTTTCTTAAAAATAGTTTTTCGATCGCCTGTCGAGAATTAGATAAGGGTATAACTCTTTACCTGTTCAATATTCAGGTAAAAAGTAATGAAATCGTGTATATTAATTAGCCATACATGTAGTTTATAATGGCATATGTACACTTGATATTTTGGTACCGGTAGACACTGTAGAGTCAGATCTATTATAATTTCAAATGGCAACAGAATAGCCCCTGATCAGACGGATCCTACAGGGGCCGTCTGATCTGGGTCTTCTCTGGTTGCAAGGTCGTGAACAAGCGTTTATAAGAGGAAATGTTACATGCAGTTAAATTTCACTTATCTCAACACATTAATAACGCAGGTCCATATAAGATGCGTAAATTTAAACATTTTTAAGAATAGCTCCCTTATTTCTCTACCAAACCCCATACAGTGACCATTCTTTAGGATCATCTCGAAGAGACGATTTTAAAAAGTGGTCATAGTATTGGGTTTGATGGAGAAATGACGAGTTTAGTATTTGGGTACGCACCCTTATCTGTAACTCAGACGGATAAGTATCATTATCTGTCTTTAACACAGGTGGTAGCTTAATGCAGTGTGAAAGACGTGCAGGAAACTCCACCGGGAGCTTTCAGCATGTCTTTCAACCTGGTTTCAGCTGCAATCTGCCTAAACTGTTCCAAATCCATTTGGTTACTTAAAGTTCGTATGAGAGAATGTTTACTGTAGTTTGAATAATGATGAAACGCCGGGTAACTCGGCTTCTCATATATATGCTTATATGGTTACTGTTCTGTTTATAGGTTTGACATTTATAAATCAATTCCCTTTTAATCCTTACCACAAGTATTCGCGATCTGACCCGCATTTACAAACAGCTTGAATCCAGATGAGACGCCGAGTTACTCGGCGTCTCACCAGGATCCAAGCTGTTTGACACTCGGTCAATAGTTTCTCAAGAGCCTGATCGAATCGGAAGTAGCCAAAAATTGAACCGGATTCAAAATTGAGCGGACACCATTTTTTTGTCACTGTGAGTTAATGGTTAATAAGTTTCCAGAAATAGAAATTTGTTTCACACTTGAGCTGTCTTCATTTAGAACACCTGCAACATTAGCCCTATCATGTAACGCTGAATTTTCAAATAGACTAGAGCTCCAGATAAGGTGCGTAAATTCCAAGAATAGCTCCTTTATTTTTTCATCAAACCCTATACTGTAACTACTCTTTAGAATCGTCTCGAAGAGACGATTCTAAAGACTGGTCACAGAATAGGATTTGGTGGAGAAATGACGATTTTAGTATTTGGATACCCACACTTATATATTATCTGTAGCACTGATGTCTACATGTATTCCAAAATCCAAATAGGACAAGCTTACCGTGAATATTCAGGGATTTTTAAAAAGAAAGGTGTAGTATGACAAACAGTGCAGACCCTGGTGAAAGGGTTCCTCTAGGGGCTCTCTGATCTTGGTATGTACTGTTCGCAAACGGCACCAGTGACTCGTTTCCCGCACTGAAAGGGTTAACCCTTTACCTGATAGAGACACCTTTTGAGGCCTTTGCAAACAAACAGACTAGACCCAGACCAGGTGACTATTGTATGAACCATCTAATGAAGTTCTGCCCTGTTTGCATCTAGAATGCTTCTAATTCTACAGAGTGTCACATGGCCAGTTCATATGTCATTATAAAGAATAAGTTGATCTACATGTTCAGTGTATATCTGTTATGTCATGTCTTACATTAATGCATTAATATACACCATTTAATACAACTTTTGGATCTTAACTTTTTTACTTAGCAAATCTCAGATCACCTTTGCAAACAGTTTGGATCCAGATTAGACGCCAAAATGTTGACATACTGATTATATATATTTTTTTGAAAAAATGTTTAAAACAATTAAAAGTAAACGGAAGCAGATGTCGCACTTTGCAAACGACAGGTTGTGGCGGCAAAGGAGTTAATCAAACTGCGTGGAGTTATACATTTTTGCATTTTAACTCTTTGGCAGCTACTGTACATCTGTTATACTATTTGCCACCAGTTATGAGTAGATCGGCGTTTCATCAGGATCCATGGAGTTTGTTACTGTGGTCATGGGGGTTTTTTCAAGAAAAGGGGAGAAAATTAAACAATCGAAATTTACAGCAGAGGACAAAGTTTGCAGACAACGATATTTGGCAGCGAAACCGTTAGCCCTTTCCCTGTTTTATATTCATGTAAGAAATAATGACGTCATGAATATTAATAAGATTTTTTTTTAACGCAGGATGAAAGTCATACTGAAAACTCCCATTGGGGCTTTTTACATTACATGTTACTCACTCTGCAGCGGCCATTTTCCTGAAAAGTTCTCTCCTCAGTTACTAAAAGTTTAAACCTTTTGCGTGTATGTGTGCGTGCGTGCGTGCGTGCAGGGTGGGGTTAAACTGAAAGTCTGCATTATTTCCGAGGTTTTACTGTACATGTGTGATATATGGAACAGGTAATGGGTTAAAACATAACAAGGACAATATTTTAGTAGACATATAATCAGAATAATGACCAATGCCCTCGTTGTGAAACAATAACGATGTTCTCCGACAATCTCCGAAATTCTCCCGTAGATTACCGAATTGTTCCGAGTTGGTATGACTGCATCATACTGTTTATATAAAGCAACGTTTTCTAATATTTCAAGCGAAATGAATTCATATATAATCCCAATCATCCAAATTAAATTCTCTGCACTCTCTGACAAATCCCCCGCTGATACCGTTATACAACAGCCTTGCCAATCACTTGAAAGCTTCTCGGTTCGTGTTTACATTTTCCCATGCTTATCGGAGCCATACCTTGTCCCATACATTGCACTTGACCAAAACTTTGAAAATATCCTTAAACCTTTCCCACCAAATTTTATCGTCTGCAAACTTTGTCATCTGCTATAATTTTCCATTTTTATTTTTCTTCATTTTGTTTCAAGAAACGGTCACAGTAAGAAACAGTTTGGATCCTGATGAGACGCCGAGTTATTCGGCGTCTCATCAGGATCCAAACTGTTTGCATAGGTAATCACAGACACAACATTGGCAGCGAAAGAGTTAAATCGCTTAGGTTTGATGTCAATACTATATTGTGACAGTTAGTAAGGAAAACCTTCAGATAATGCATGACGTCATGTATACGCATGTTTACGCCTTTGATAACAGAGCAGACCAGGATCAGGCAGCCCCTGTAGGAGTTAAATGGAATTAAGATAAATCTGATTCTACAATTTTGCCAAAACCACATGCCATTATAAAAACAAATCAGTTAATTATATTCATAAAGTAATTATTTTTACACAAATAATCGTTGAGAAAAGGGTTAAATGGAAAGCAATTTTACAACACAAATGTAGCACCGTACAGCAGAGCCTGTCTGGAGCGGTTATTCAATAATTGAACATAGGAGTCTTAAAACGCAGGTGGTTGCTTCATACATGGCAAACTATTACAGAAAGCTCCTATACTTTCTGCCTTACTTTTGACCTGCATTAAGCTACCACCTGCCTTACAGACCCATACTTAGATATACTTTTGATGCCCGCTTAACCCATTCCCTCATATTGACGACTTTTGACGACTCTGTAGAAGTCACTTTTCGAAACCATTGTGATAAATAGAGCATTTGGTCCTATAGGAGCAAATGCTCTATTTATCAAAATGGTTACGAACTACAAACGTCTAAAATTTTCATTTTCTCTAATAAACATGACGGTATATATAGGAGCAGGTGGTTGCTCAGTGAACAACGAAGGTCATGCAGTAAAGTCCCAGAGGAGCTTTCTGTATTGTTTTCGTTCTGCATTAAGCTACCACCTAACTTAACCCCTTCCTTCATACAAACGGGTTTTCTTGCCTTTGCAAACAGAGAAGAAGACCCAGATCAGACGGCTCTTGTAGGGGCTGATCTCTTAGCTTATACAGTAAAACCTCTCTATAACGGCCACTAAATTACATCAAGTATTTTGTGTTAAAGGCAGGTGGCTGCTTAAAGCAAGGTGAAATAAAACAGAACGCTCCTATGAGCGTTCTGTTTTACTTTCACTTTGCTTTAAGCAGCCACCTGCCCTAAATACCAACTAATTAACACACTTTAGTGGTCGTTATAGAGAGGTTTTACTGTACTGTTAACCTTTATCTCGCTATTTGCGACCTGGCTGCAAACAACCTTGATCCAGATGAGACGCCGAGTAACTCGGCGTCTGATCTGGAACAAGCTGTTTGACACTCGGTCAAAAAGTTCTCAAACGGTTGATCGAATCTAAAGTAGTCAAAAATTGAACAAGATCCAAATTTCAGCAGACATTCTTGTTAACATCGTGGTCTGTTTTGTTAGCGAAACGGTGTCTCTATCAGGTTAAATGTTAAACGTTTTCAACTCTTTCCCTGTCAAATTAATCCGTGTGTAAAATACATCTTTTTTCCTATTTCTCCCAAAAACCTAATAGAATAGTTGTAACATCAAATAGTTACATCAGATACTGGTGAGACGCCGAGTTACTCCGCGTCCCATCCTGATCAAAGTATAAGTAATAGGTAATCACACAATGGCCTCTAGCTTGCACAGAGTTAAACGTACATAAATAAGGATTAAAGGCTTCAAGCTCTTCCCTACATTATTAATATGTCAAAGATTCACTGGCATTGAAGTACAGTACATGTAGAACCTGTTTTAAACGGCTATCAAAAGAGGTCTAATTATGGTGTTGTAAGGTAGGTGGTAGCTAAAGTAATGCAAAAAGTTCCTACTTTTGCCCTGCATTAAGCAACCACTTGCTTTTTAAAAATCATATGTTTAATAAATGAATGGCTGCTTAGGACAGGTAACACGCATGCATGTTTGATAATAGTAACACTATTTACCCCCACTTCCCAAGTCTGTGGTCATGCCCAAAGGCAAACAGAAAAAAATAGGTCTGTAAGGTTATTATAGGTAGCCAATTTCCATTGTGTGCGTTTCAGCCCCACTTCGATGAGATCAATTGTGGCCGGGACGTATTGGCTTGTACCGGAGATGAAATTCCAATCACAGTGTCGGTTGCTGTAATAGCCCGGTGTCATCTGTCAAGTATAAATAGAAAACATTCCATTTTTAAGTGTCGTATTTACGCCATTGTGCTTGTTACAAGATTGAGGGAAAATAGTTTTGTCTCCACCGTGTCAACAAATCAATGGATTTGACAAAATTATATCCTATGCCCCCATATTAAAAGAGAGAGAGAGATAGAGAGAGAGAGAGAGAGAGAGAGAGACAGACAGACAGACAGACAGACAGAGACAGACAGAGACAGAGAGACAGAGAGAGACAGAGACAGAGAGACAGAGAGACAGAGAGAGACAGAGAGACAGACAGAGACAGACAGAGAGAGACATACAGACAGACATACAGACATACAGACATAGTCAGACAGAGACAGACAGGCAGCGTGAGAGAGAGACAGACAGACACAGAGAGACAGACAGACAGACAGACACAGACAGAAAGAGAAGGAGGGAGAGCTCGTGCCTAAAATGTTTAAGCTAACGTGTAACAATTATGTACAGTTGAACTTCGATATCTCGAACTTCAAGGAACCATACAAATAACTTTGCTTTAACAGAGTTTCGAGTAATCCGATTTCTAATCTAAACAATTTCTCAAGTTCACAGCTTTATGTGGGTCTAAAGTAATGTTGAAAGCACACGTAGGAGCGTTCAGTATTACGTTCGACATGCATTAAGCTGTCACACATGTTTCTATATAACTATGCGTAGTGATACAGTTTAGAACAATTCTGCAATGTAGATTTTAGAAGGACCGAACTTTTACTTAGAGTTAACCCGAAGTTCAAGTTAGCCGAATTCGCGATATCGAAGTTCAACTGTATATAATATGAAAATGGTTCAGTAAACACTAAAGACTCCGATTGGATAGCTCCTGGTATAAATACAATCGTGTACATAATTGGGTACAATTGTGGCGGGCAAATTTGATCCATAGTTAACACTTTGCAAGCGGGACAAGTGTCTGCTGGCTTATACAAACATTTACTGTAGACCTAGATCAGAGGCGCATAGAGGAGCCCTCTGATCAGCGTCTGCGTTGTTTGTCATTCGAACTTCTAGGACAAATTAATACTATTTCATACTGAACGGACTATACAGCTCAATGATGACAGATCATTCCATTTTGAAAATTCGACAATGAAAGAGTTATGCATACCTCGTGGTAAGTATCAAAGTGGGTAGTGCAAAACTGACAGCTGCTGCGTACAGCTGGCGTCCCAATACCAACCCATATACAAAGCACAAAAGAATCTATTTTACCCTTTCCTTCGTATAAACGAATTTTCACGAATTTGCAAACAGAGTAGACCCAGATTAGACGGCTCCTGTAGGAGCCGTCTGATCAAAATCTGCTCTGTTTGCTAGTGGATTTTGACAAATCAATTCTTTAGTTTCTAAAATGTCTACTATTTTCCTACTTCCATAGTACATTATAACTATTTTGTCCATGAATATTCACTAGGTATTGCAATTTGGACTAAATCTTTCGCTGTCAATGTCGCATCTGTGATAACCTATGCAAAGTTTTGGCGTCTCATCAGGATTCAAACCATTTGTTACTGTGGAACGTGTTTGAAAGAACAGAAGTGAATATTTAACAATCCCAAATTGTAGTAGACATCAAATTTTGCAGACGACAATATTTTTCAGCGATGAAGTTAACTCTTTTGACGTCAATGATTTTTCTCCTGCATATACATGTAGTATCATCTGATTTAAATTTCAGACCGAACGTCAGACAGCTTGGATCCTGGCAAGACACCGAGTTACACGACATCTGATCTGGATCCAGATATTTGAAAATAAAAAATCAGGACCAGCTTAGTAGGATTAGAGTTAAAAGAGAAGTAGACTGCCAGGGTCGTGTGAATCGTGGGCCTTTGAATGCGGCAAACCCGTGCAGCGTCATTTGTAAACAGTGCAAACCCAGATCGGAGGGCTCTTAGTTTGACCCTTTTCTACTACAGTAAAAACTGGACACTACAAACTTTTAGTATGGAGGAATTTATGTCTTTGTAGGCAAGGGGCTGCTTAATGCAGAGTGGTGAAAGTCATGCAGAAAGCTCCTAGAGGAGCTCCTAGAGGAGCTTTCTGCATGACTTTCACCACCCTGCATTAAGCTACCTGTGTTAATGGTCAGTAATGGTATTTGAGTGTTCGTAGTATCGAGTTTTAACTGTACAGTAAAGCCTCTCTATAACGGCCACTTAATTACGTCAAATATTTTGTGTTAAAGGCAGGTGGCTGCTTAAAGCAAGGTGAAAGTAAAACAGAACGCTCCTATAGGAGCGTTCTGTTTTACTTTCACCTTGCTTTAAGCAGTCACCTGTCCTAAATACCAAATAATTAACACAATTTAGTGGTCGTTATAGAGCGGTTTTACTGTATATAGACTCTGCAATTGATATATCACTCTGAACCCCAGCATTGGAAGGGTTAAAATGATAAAGTACCGTATTTTAAACACTGCCCAATTTATAATTATGCGTTGTTCTGATTTCCGTTGTCATTGTAAAACTGATGTTACGCCATTTTATAACAGAACAATTAATTTCGTCGGCTAATATTATCGTCTAATTCATGTTTTAAACCATAATCCGATTGTCAACTAGTATTAATTCTGATGACATGCCGAGTTACTCTGTGTCTCATCTGGATCCGAACTGTTTACAAAGAGTGGCACGGATTCCCCTATGACGAAGAAAGAGTTATGGTTTCGATTTATCTTAGAAAAATCAATTTTTTCAAAGTCAAGTTCATATATTTATAGAAATAAATTTATTTTCAATAGCCTCTTTGTCAGCAGTGGGGTATTCGGTGGGTGCATTGCATGGTGTGAAAATGCATACATTACACTTCTCGCTGCACAAATAAAGATCTCAAGGCTACAAGTGGTCTGAAAATCTTGATATATCCAAGGGTGTTCAAAAGAAGTCAGAATATCGGTCTTTAGGAAGGATAAAGCTTAACACTTACTTCATGCATATGCATGTAAGAAATAATGATATCATGGATATTAATTAGAATAGTTTTGTAATGGCATTTTCACTCAGACAGAAACTGTATAATCTGGTTCCCTGCTTAGAAAACTTTTAGTTGAGTCTGAGTTCGTTCTCAAGTTTTTGATTGGTCAGATTTGAGCCTCTGGCTCAAATCTGACCAATCAAAAGCTTGAGAACTCAAATCTAACCAATCAAAAGCTTGAGAACGAACTCAGACTCAACTAAAAAGCTTTATAAGCAGGGACCCAGATCTATATTACACCATGAACAAACAGAACAGACCCTGATCAGACAGCTCCTGTGGGTCTACTCTGTAAAAGCGCAAAAAAAGCGTTTATACGCGGGAAAGATTTAACACTTAATTCATGAACATTTATGTTAGAAATAAAGTCACCATGAATATTAATTAACTGAACTTTTGAAGAGACACATGGACAAAGAAAATGTTGCTCCTGGCTAACTTGTACAGTCAAATATATTGTTCCATAAGTTAATAATCATTTCATGACCAGATAGCTCCTACAGGAGTTGTCTGATCTGGATCTTCTCTGTTTGCAATGAAAATGCGTATACAGTAAAACCCCTCTAAACCGGACGTTAAATTTGGTATAAATATCGATCTTGGAGACAGGTGGCAGCTTCATGCAGGGTGAAAGTCATGCAGAAAGCTCCTAGAGGAGCTTTCTGCATGACTTTCACCCTGCATGAAGCAGCCACCTGCCTAAAAGTATCTAAACATTTTTTAATAGAATTCCGGTTTAGATAGGTTTTACTGTATATATAGAGTGAAGGGTAAAGTAAAACTAACGAAAGTAATGCAGGAAACTTCCCAGGCTGATCAGGGTCTGCTCTCTTCGCAAAAAATGTTCAAAGCGCCTCTTAGAGACTCCCATATTCATTCACCATGCAGCCATGTTAATGAGATATTCTATGGATTGGAATCTCTTGGAAATTAGAGACCTGCTCAGAAATAGGACACAGACAAAGCTGATCCATTCATTAGCTCATCCGACGCTTCAAGTAATCTGATGATTATGATGATGATGATGATTATGATGATGGTGATGTAGTCACTTGTATTGTTTTCGTAGTTCAGCCTTACGAGTCACTTGACCCTTTCCTCCATAAACACGCATTTCTACACCTCTGCAAAAGTCACATTTTGAAACCATTGTGATAAAAAGAGCATTTGCTCCTTAGGAGCAAATGCTCTATTTATCACATTGATTTCAGAACTACACAATTCTAAAATCTTCCTTTTCTCTAGTTAATGCTCCTTTTCGGTAGATTCATTCAAAAAGGTTGGGTCTAAAATAGCCTTTGGAGGAAAGGATTAAGCTGTGAAACAAGACACTCTTAACCAGTTCAATACCAAATAACTTTCTTCTGCAAAAATATCGTCTGCTACAAAATTTCACTTTAGTACATGTTTTCCTTATATAAATCTTTTCAGAAACAGATTCAAAGTGTCTCCTTGTTTCGATCCTGATGAGATACCGAGTTACTACAGTAAAACCCTCTAATGCGATCACTTAATGAATAAACATGATTGTCTTTATAAGCAGCTGGTTGCTTAATGCAGGACAAAAGTAACACAAAAAGCTCCTAGAGGAGCTTTCTGTGTTACTTTTGTCCTGCATTAAGCTACCACCTGCATATAGCACCCAGAATTATACGGCAGCGTTAAGTTGGCTGCCAGTTCGCAGTTCGCAGTTCGTTATTCGAATAACGAACTGCGAAATATTTCGCAGTTCGTTATTCGAATAACGAACAACGAAATATTTCGCAGTTCGTTATTCGCATGTGAATAACGAAATAGTTTGCAATTCAATTTACGAATAACGAAATGGTCAATTAAGCCATAAATTAACGGTACAGTAGAACCCCTCTAATGCGAACACTATAACAGAATAACCATAGGTGTCTGTATTAGCAGGTGATAGCTTAATGCAGGATGAAAGTAATGCAGAAACTTCCTATAGGAATTTTCTGCATAACTTTCGTTCTGCATTAAGCTACCACCTGTCTCTGCCAGACAGAATTGTGCCCCATTTTGGTGTTCGCATTAGAGGGGTTTTACTGTAATTATATTCTAGATACTGCAGAACCGGATTATCGTGGGTACATAAATAAAAGTCAGGCCACTTTGCAGTTTTCATTCGAATAACAAATTAGTTCCTAGTTCAATAACCGAATATATTCAAGACACTGTAGACCAAACTCATATGTAAATCAAGTCATATGTATACAGTCCGGAGCCATTTGAATAACGAAATGTTTCGTAGTTCTACCTCTGAATAACGAAATGGTCAAAGTAAGTTATTAATGTTCAATGATGATATTTTAGACACTGTACACCCCAGTCATAGTGAAATCAAAGATTTATATTTTAATTCCGGAGCCATTTTGCAGATCATTATTTGAATAACGAAATATTTCGCAGTTCGTTATTCGAATAACGAAATATTTCGCAGTTCGTTATTCGAATAACGAAATGATACAAATTAGTTATAAATTATCAGAGATAATATTTTAGACACCGTAGGCCCCAGTCATAGTGGAATCAATGATTTCTATATAAAATTCGGGATCATTTCGCAGTTCGTTATTCGAATAACGAAATATTTCGCAGTTCAACCTCCGAATAACGAAATGGCCAAAACCAGTTATAAATGCGAAAAGATGATATTTAAGATACCCTAGACACAAGTCATAGTTGAATCAATGATTTCTATATAAAATCCGGAGCCATTTCGCAGTTCGTTATTCGAATAACGAAATATTTCGCAGTTCAACCCCCGAATAACGAAATGGCCAAACTAAGTTTTAAATGTTTAATAATGATATTTTAGACACACTAGACCCAATTCATAGTGGAATCAATGATTTCTATACAAAATCCGGGACCATTTCGCAGTTCGTTAATCGAATAACGAAATATTTTGCAGTTCAACCTCCGAATAACGAAATGGCCAAAACCAGCTATAAATGCGCAAAGATGACATTTTAGATACCCTAGACCCAAGTCATAGTAGAATCAATGATTTCTATATAAAATCCGGAGCCATTTCGCAGTTCGTTATTCGAATAACGAAATATTTCGCAGTTCAACCTGCGAATAACGAAATGGCCAAAACCAGCTATAAATGCGCAAAGATTATATTTTAGAAACACTAGACCCCAGTCATAGTGGAATCAATGATTTCTATATAAGATCCGGAGCCATTTCGCAGTTCGTTATTCGAGTAACGAAATATTTCGCATTTCAACCTCCGAATAACGAAATTGCCAATACCAGTTTTAAATGCGCAAAGATGATATTTCAGATACCCTAGACCCATGTCATAGTTGAATGAATGATTTCTATATAAAATCCGGAGCCATTTCGCAGTTCGTTATTCGAATAACGAAATATTTCGCAGTTCAACCTCCGAATAACGAAATGGCCAAAATAAGTTTTAAATGCGTAATAATGATATTTTAGACACACTAGCCCCAATTCATAGTGATATCTTAGACACACTAGCCCCAATTCATAGTGGAATGAATGATTTCTATATAAAATCTGGCGACATTTCGCATTTCGTTATTCGAATAACGAAATATTTCGCAGTTCGTTATAACGAAATATTTCGCAGTTCGTTATTCGAATAACGAAATATTTCGCAGTTCGTTATTCGAATAACGAAATGACCAAAATAAACTATAAATGAGCAGAGATAATATGCTAGACACTATAGACCCTAGCCATAGTGAACTCAATGATTTGTATATTAAATCCTGCCATTTGGCGGTTCGTTTTTTCGAATAACGGAATATTACGTAGTTCAACTCCGAATAACGAAATGGCAAAAAAGTTATAATTGCGCAAAGATGATATTTCAGACACACTGAATCTATCTCATAGTTGAATCAATGATTTATATATTAAATCTGGAGCCATTTTGGAGTTTATTATTCAAATAACTATATACATCGCAGTTCAAAGTCCGAATTATCAATAACGAAATGGTCCAAATATGTTATATATCCGCGAGCATAGGCTTTGAACGTGCCTAAATGCTATGTAGGGGTCGGTCAATCGAGTGGCAAATATACCGTTAACCATTTCCTTCATATGAACGCCTTTTCACGCATTTACAAACAGAATAGACCCAGATCAGACAGCCCCTATGATCAGAGTCTGCTCTGTTAGATTTTGACATGATCAGGATCTGAAACTATAGTTTTTCTCACAGAAAAACATTTTTTGTAAAATTCAGTAAATAAATATTCATGATGTCATTCTTTCTTACATGAATATTAAATAGCGGAAGGGTTAAACAAGTTTGCCGAAATTGACTGCCGCTGTCGGCAACCGAATTTGTCTTAATGAAATTGGAAATATAGTGCATATAGGCACATACTCGAAGAAATCTTTCGCCTTATGTCGAATATTACGAAGGAACAAGTGCCGGTATGAGGCGGGTTTTATGTATTATTTATTTAACTGTATTTCCATTTATTTTACATTTTAACACTGATGGCTCGCAGTCCCATATTCTATAAAATAGCCTTATACTCCTATTTACAACTATCAAGTGTTCTGATCTAAACATTTATTCGAATATCGCGGTAGCGCGTGCTGCCATGTTTGACTGGGTAATGTTTTTCTTCTTTTTTTTTCTTTCTTTTTTTTTCAAATGGGCATGTACTTACTAATTTACTGGGAAAACAATTCTGTTCCTAGTCCGCAATCTTTCGTTTGCTTTGTCCACCAGAAACCGTGGTTGCAAAGTTCAATCACATGGATTATTATTCATTAACCCTTTACCTGATAGGGATGCCACTGACGCCTTTGCAAATAATGGTAGACGTATATGAGACGCTTTTTGTAGTAGCCGTCTGATCAGGATATGTTCTCTTTGCTAATGAGTAATATCGATCCGATTCTACAGTTTCTGCTATGACCAATTTTGGTATATGCATAGGCCAGAAATAAATATATTCTAATTAATATTCACGATGTTAAACATTATTTCATGAATATCCATCAGATAAAGCCTTAATTTCGGTAGTAAGACTACTGGCGTTAATTTGAAACTGTCATATTTTTCTACAAAATCGAGAAACACCGAAAGAATTTGCTGACTCATCAAGATTTGATCTAGTGCGACCGCTCCTTTGATGACGTCGAAGTTAACCGTCATGTCCTTCATTGTGTAGAAAACACGAACGTTGAGGATTCTACCCTTTCTGTGCAAGGGTGACTTGTAGGACTTGCTGTATTGTGAAACTATGTGGTCACCTTGGAAAAAAGATTAGATCCAGGTGAGATGTCGAATAGCTTGATATGTATCTAGATTCAAACTGTTTGACTTCAATTATGACTTGAGAAATACCGACGACAACTAGTTGGCTCCTAAAGGGTAGATGTCTTTTTTACACACCCCGTCATACATATGTATACGTAAAAACACTTCTGACGTATATAACTCTTTCACCGTCATAGGCGAATCCATGATGACCTGTGAAACAGTTCGGATCAACGTCGCCCAGTAACTCGACGTCTACTCAGGATCCAAACTGTTTGACACCCCACATTATAACCTGTAGCAGACAATTATCTACCCAGATAAATTCTGAAGGTGGAAGATCCTTCGAAAGTTTATGTTGGCACCGAAAGGGTTAAGCATGGTCCATGTTTGCATTTTTCCATCTATGTTGCGATAAATTTATTAGACTAACAATCACCGTCGGATGCAACGTTTAAAGGCAATTACTATGGCAGACCATTGCCACTTGCCATTATGAAGGCAATGTCAATAATTCGATTTTGTTTCTTCGAGGGTTTACAGAAAATAAGCAAAGCCTTTTATCTAGTACATGAATTTTAGTTTACCCTTTTACATTGGAAACCTTCATTTAGTTTGAGGTGTAGATGGAATCAGCTAACATTTGATGAGGAATGAAACCTCAATAATCAAAATGGGCATGAATGTCTTATGAACTTTACCAGACAATACTAATAGGTATTGAATATTTCTTTTCTCAGAGATTTTTTTCCAACAAACACCTTACAATTGAATACTGTAGGGATCGCTCAGAATAGACAAGTGAACATTCTTTAGACTTTGGGGGAGCTATTTGTGGTATATAGAAAAGAAAGTGGTCTAAAAATGCTTTTCTACTCCCCTAAGGGCCCAGTCCTACTAGGCCTTACGACCCCTTAAGACCTGTTTACGATTGCTACCGACCTCTGGTCGCCGATATTCGTACGAAGGTCGCACGACAAATCACTGATAATCGCCCGTGGTCTTCAGTAATCGTTGATAATCGTTTACAATCGTGCGACCAATTTCAGTCGCATTTAAGTCGTAGAGTGGTTTGTGACCATGTACAACAACCTCAGGACCCAGTCCAACTAGGCCGACGACCACTTATGCCCTGTTTACGATTTCTAGTGACTTCTTGTCAGTGACTTCTTATACAAAACTTCGGAACGGACCTACGTACGTACGTACAAACAAGCGGACGGACAACGGCAAATGTATCCCATTGACACGTATAAGTACAGGGGCATAAAAAGTAGCCAAAGAACACTGCATATTAAGTATTTTAACAGATGTCAGTTTAAAAATGCCGTATGAAAATGGAAAATATCAATTCGGATGGGATGGGGGCTAAAGGCCCGGTCACAACACACTGTGCGTTTTTTAGCCCGTGCGTATTTTTGAGGTGGCCACGGCCGCGACGTTTTTCTGTAAACGTTGAGAGGGAGTTGCAAGAGCAGGGAGGGAGTACGTCAAAGCACGTCACTCCCACTGCTGCGCAAAGTGTAAGGTACGTGGTCCGCACGCCACACCTGACCGTCAGCGGCTGCGTACATTGAACGATGAACACGTGGTACATGTAAGTGTGTTGTATGTGCTAACAAACAACGTGCTTACAACATACCGTCTCCGTGCGATTATCTAATTATCGTACGGAAGCCGTACTTACACCTGCTGCTCACGTACGGTGTCCTTACTCGCTCGCATGTTGTAAGTGCGTGCAAGTGCGATGAACGTGAGCTTTTCCGCCCGATGTCTGGGTGGTATATATAAGACGACGAGGTTCTTCTCTCGGAGAAGTCCCAGCAGCACTTTCCTTATAATCAGACTCTTTGTCGTCACTATCTGAGTCTTCTTCGCCCCTTCTCTCGTCTACTTCTCTGGCCCTCTAAACTTTCGCGGCCCGTTTACGTCTCTAAAAGCAGGTGGCCTACAGTTCTCCATCCTCATGATTATATTATTCAGGGTATGTACTTGTGCATCGGATTATTTTTGTTTTACCACAATTAGTGGCGATTTCGAAGTTTGAACTGCGAACTAGTTCGTTATTTAGATGACGAACTGCGAAATATTTCCTTATTCGAATAACGAACTGTGAAATGGCTCAGGATTTTAAATATCAAACATTGATTCCTCTATGACTGGGTTCTAGTATGTCTAAAATATCATCATTGCGCATTTCCGGAGCTACAGATAAAGGTGCGTACCCCATTAATTTCTCCACCAAACCCTATACTTTGACCACTCTTTAGAAATGTCTCTTCGAGAAGATTCTAAAGAGTGGACATAATATAAGGTTTGGTGGAGAAAAATAGTAGCTATTATTGACAATATTTAAATTTACTCATCTTTTTTGGACCTCTGCATTTCTAACATATTTTGGTTATTTCGTTATCTAATTAACGAACTGCGAAATATTTCATTACTCGAATAACGAATTGCGAACTATTTCGTTATTCGAATAACGAAATGCGAACTGGCGCCGGATTATATATAAAAATCATTGATTCCACTATGACTTGGGTCTAGGGTATCTAAAATATCATCTTTGCGCATTTATAGCTGGTTTTGGCCATTTCGTTATTCGCAGGTTGAACTGCGAAATATTTCGTTATTCGAATAACGAACTGCGAAATGGCTGCGGATTTTATATAGAAATCATTGATTCCGGTATGGCTTGGGTCTAGGGTATCTAAAATATCATCTTTGCGCATTTATAGCTGGTTTTGGCCATTTCGTTATTCGGAGGTTGAACTGCGAAATATTTCGTTATTCGAATAACGAACTGCGAAATGGCTGCGGATTTTATATAGAAATCATTAATTCCGATATGGCTTGGGTCTAGTGTGTCTAAAATATCATCATTACCTATTTAAAACTTAGTTTCGCCATTTCGTTATTCGCAGGTTGAACTGCAAAATATTTCGTTATTCGAATAACGAACTGCAAAATGGCTGCGGATTTTATATAGAAACAAATGATTCCGATATGGCTTGGGTCTAGTGTGTATAAAATATCATCATTACCTATTTAAAACTTAGTTTGGCCATTTCGTTATTCGCAGGTTGAACTGCGAAATATTTCGTTATTCGAATAACGAACTGCGAAATGGTCCCGGATTTTATATAGAAATCATTGATTCCGATATGGCTTGGGTCTAGTGTGTCTAAAATATCATCATTACCTATTTAAAACTTATTTTGGACATTTCGTTATTCGCAGGTTGAACTGCGAAATATTTCGTTATTCGAATAACGAACTGCGAAATGACTGCAGATTTTATATAGAAATCACTGATTCCGATATTGCTTGGGACTGGTGTGTCTAAAATATCATCATTACCTATTTAAAACTTATTTTGGCCATTTCGTTAAACGCAGGTTGAACTGCGAAATATTTAGTTATTCGAATAACGAACTGCGAAATGACTGCAGATTTGATATAGAAATCACTTATTCCGGTATGGCTTGGGTCTAGTGTGTCTAAAATATCATCATTACCTATTTAAAACTTATTTTGGCCATTTCGTTATTCGCAGGTTGAACTGCGAAATATTTCGTTATTCGAATAACGAACTGCGAAATGGCTGCGGATTTTATATAGAAATCACTGATTCCGATATGGCTTGGGTCTAGTTTGTCTAAAATATCATTATTACCTATTTAAAACTTATTTTGGCCATTTCGTTATTCGCAGGTTGAACTGCGAAATATTTCGTTATTCGAATAACGAACTGCGAAATGGCTGCGGATTTTATATAGACATCATTGATTCCACTATGACTTGGGTCTAGAGTATCTAAAATATCATCATTACCTATTTAAAACTTAGTTTGGCCATTTCGTTATTCGGAGGTTGAACTGCGAAATATTTCGTTATTCGAATAACGAATTGCGAAATGGCTGCGGATTTTATATAGAAATCATTGATTCCGATATGGCTTGGGTCTAGTGTGTCTAAAATATCATCATTACCTATTTAAAACTTAGTTTCGCCATTTCGTTATTCGGAGGTCGAACTGCGAAATATTTCGTTACTCGAAAAACGAACTGCGAAATGGCTGCGGATTTTATATAGAAATCATTGATTCCCATATGGCTAGGGTCTTGTGTGTCTAAAATATCATCATTACCTATTTAAAACTTAGTTTGGCCATTTCGTTATTCGGAGGTTGAACTGCGAAATATTTCGTTATTCGAATAACGAATTGCGAAATGGCTGCGGATTTTATATAGAAATCATTGATTCCGATATGGCTTGGGTCTAGTGTGTTTAAAATATCATCATTACCTATTTAAAACTTATTTTGGCCATTTCGTTATTCGCAGGTTGAACTGCGAAATATTTCGTTATTCGAATAACGAACTGCGAAATGGCTGCGGATTTTATATAGAAATCACTGATTCCGATATGGCTTGGGTCTAGTTTGTCTAAAATATCATTATTACCTATTTAAAACTTATTTTGGCCATTTCGTTATTCGCAGGTTGAACTGCGAAATATTTCGTTATTCGAATAACGAACTGCGAAATGGCTCCGGATTTTATATAGAAATCATTGATTCCACTATAACTTGGGTCTAGAGTATCTAAAATATCATCTTTGCGCATTTATAGCTGGTTTTGGCCATTTCGTTATTCGGAGGTCGAACTGCGAAATATTTCGTTACTCGAAAAACGAACTGCGAAATGGCTGCGGATTTTATATAGAAATCATTGATTCCCATATGGCTAGGGTCTTGTGTGTCTAAAATATCATCATTACCTATTTAAAACTTAGTTTGGCCATTTCGTTATTCGGAGGTTGAACTGCGAAATATTTCGTTATTCGAATAACGAATTGCGAAATGGCTGCGGATTTTATATAGAAATCATTGATTCCAATATGGCTTGGGTCTAGTGTGTCTAAAATATCATCATTACCTATTTAAAACTTAGTTTCGCCATTTCGTTATTCGCAGGTTGAACTGCGAAATATTTCGTTATTCGAATAACGAACTGCAAAATGGCTCCGGCTTTTATATAGAAATCATTGATTCCACTGTGACTTTGGTCTAGGGTGTATAAAATATCATCATTACCTATTTAAAACTTAGTTTGGCCATTTCGTTATTCGCAGGTTGAACTGCGAAATATTTCGTTATTCGAATAACGAACTGCGAAATGGCTGCGGATTTTATATAGAAATCACTGATTCCGATATGGCTTGGGTCTAGTTTGTCTAAAATATCATTATTACCTATTTAAAACTTATTTTGGCCATTTCGTTATTCGCAGGTTGAACTGCGAAATATTTCGTTATTCGAATAACGAACTGCGAAATGGCTGCGGATTTTATATAGACATCATTGATTCCACTATGACTTGGGTCTAGAGTATCTAAAATATCATCATTACCTATTTAAAACTTAGTTTGGCCATTTCGTTATTCGGAGGTTGAACTGCGAAATATTTCGTTATTCGAATAACGAATTGCGAAATGGCTGCGGATTTTATATAGAAATCATTGATTCCGATATGGCTTGGGTCTAGTGTGTCTAAAATATCATCATTACCTATTTAAGACTTAGTTTCGCCATTTCGTTATTCGCAGGTTGAACTGCGAAATATTTCGTTATTCGAATAACGGACTGCAAAATGGCTCCGGCTTTTATATAGAAATCATTGATTCCACTGTGACTTTGGTCTAGGGTGTATAAAATATCATCATTACCTATTTAAAACTTAGTTTGGCCATTTCGTTATTCGCAGGTTGAACTTCGAAATATTTCGTTATTCGAATAACGAACTGCGAAATGACTGCAGATTTGATATAGAAATCATTTATTCCGATATGGCTTGGGTCTAGTGTGTCTAAAATATCATCATTACCTATTTAAAACTTAGTTTCGCCATTTCGTTATTCGGAGGTTGAACTACGAATTATTTCGTTATTCGAATAACGAACTGCGGAATGGCTGCGGATTTTATATAGAAATCACTGATTCCGATATGGCTTGGGTCTAGTTTGTCTAAAATATCATTATTACCTATTTAAAACTTATTTTGGCCATTTCGTTATTCGCAGGTTGAACTGCGAAATATTTCGTTATTCGAATAACGAACTGCGAAATGGCTGCGGATTTTATATAGACATCATTGATTCCACTATGACTTGGGTCTAGAGTATCTAAAATATCATCTTTGCGCATTTATAGCTGATTTTGGCCATTTCGTTATTCGGAGGTCGAACTGCGAAATATTAGTTACTCGAAAAACGAACTGCGAAATGGCTGCGGATTTTATATAGAAATCATTGATTCCCATATGGCTAGGGTCTTGTGTGTCTAAAATATCATCATTACCTATTTAAAACTTATTTTGGCCATTTCGTTATTCGGAGGTTGAACTGCGAAATATTTCGTTATTCGAATAACGAATTGCGAAATGGCTGCGGATTTTATATAGAAATCATTGATTCCGATATGGCTTGGGTCTAGTGTGTCTAAAATATCATCATTACCTATTTAAAACTTAGTTTCGCCATTTCGTTATTCGGAGGTTGAACTGCGAAATATTTCGTTATTCGAATAACGAACTGCAAAATGGCTCCGGCTTCTATATAGAAATCATTGATTCCACTATGACTTTGGTCTAGGGTGTATAAAATATCATCATTACCTATTTAAAACTTAGTTTAGCCATTTCGTTATTCGCAGGTTGAACTGCGAAATATTTCGTTATTCGAATAACGAACTGCGAAATGGCTGCGGATTTTATATAGATATCATTGATTCCCATATGGCTAGGGTCTAGTGTGTCTAAAATATCATCATTACCTATTTAAAACTTAGTTTGACCATTTCGTTATTCGGAGGTTGAACTGCGAAATATTTCGTTATTCGAATAACGAACTGCGAAATGGCTCCGGATTTTATATAGAAATCATTGATTCCGATATGGCTTGGGTCTAGTGTGTCTAAAATATCATCATTACCTATTTAAAACTTAGTTTCGCCATTTCGTTATTCGCAGGTTGAACTACGAATTATTTCGTTATTCGAATAACGAACTGCGAAATGGCTGCGGATTTTATATAGAAATCACTGATTCCGATATGGCTTGGGTCTAGTTTGTCTAAAATATCATTATTACCTATTTAAAACTTATTTTGGCCATTTCGTTATTCGCAGGTTGAACTGCGAAATATTTCGTTATTCGAATAACGAACTGCGAAATGGCTGCGGATTTTATATAGACATCATTGATTCCACTATGACTTGTGTCTAGAGTATCTAAAATATCATCTTTGCGCATTTATAGCTGGTTTTGGCCATTTCGTTATTCGGAGGTCGAACTGCGAAATATTTCGTTACTCGAAAAACGAACTGCGAAATGGCTGCGGATTTTATATAGAAATCATTGATTCCCATATGGCTAGGGTCTTGTGTGTCTAAAATATCATCATTACCTATTTAAAACTTAGTTTGGCCATTTCGTTATTCGGAGGTTGAACTGCGAAATATTTCGTTATTCGAATAACGAATTGCGAAATGGCTGCGGATTTTATATAGAAATCATTGATTCCGATATGGCTTGGGTCTAGTGTGTCTAAAATATCATCATTACCTATTTAAATCTTAGTTTCGCCATTTCGTTATTCGCAGGTTGAATTGCGAAATATTTCGTTATTCGAATAACGAACTGCAAAATGGCTCCGGCTTTTATATAGAAATCATTGATTCCACTGTGACTTTGGTCTAGGGTGTATAAAATATCATCATTACCTATTTAAAACTTAGTTTGGCCATTTCGTTATTCGCAGGTTGAACTGCGAAATATTTCGTTATTCGAATAACGAACTGCGAAATGACTGCAGATTTGATATAGAAATCATTTATTCCGATATGGCTTGGGTCTAGTGTGTCTAAAATATCATCATTACCTATTTAAAACTTATTTTGGCCATTTCGTTATTCGGAGGTTGAACTACGAATTATTTCGATATTCGAATAACGAACTGCGAAATGGCTGCGGATTTTATATAGAAATCACTGATTCCGATATGGCTTGGGTCTAGTTTGTCTAAAATATCATTATTACCTATTCAAAACTTATTTTGGCCATTTCGTTATTCGCAGGTTGAACTGCGAAATATTTCGTTATTCGAATAACGAACTGCGAAATGGCTGCGGATTTTATATAGACATCATTGATTCCACTATGACTTGGGTCTAGAGTATCTAAAATATCATCTTTGCGCATTTATAGCTGATTTTGGCCATTTCGTTATTCGGAGGTCGAACTGCGAAATATTAGTTACTCGAAAAAAACGAACTGCGAAATGGCTGCGGATTTTATATAGAAATCATTGATTCCCATATGGCAAGGGTCTTGTGTGTCTAAAATATCATCATTACCTATTTAAAACTTAGTTTGGCCATTTCGTTATTCGGAGGTTGAACTGCGAATTATTTCGTTATTCGAATAACGAACTGCGAAATGGTCCCGGATTTTATATAGAAATTATTTATTCCACTATGACTTGGGTCTAGTGTTTCTAAAATATCATTATTACGCATTTAAAACTTATTTTGGCCATTTCGTTATTCGCAGGTTGAACTGCGAAATATTTCGTTATTCGAATAACGAACTGCGAAATGGCTCCGGATTTTATATAGAAATCATTGATTCCTCTATGACGCGGGTCTAGGGTATCTAAAATATCATTATTACTCATTTAAAACTTAGTTTGGCCATTTCGTTATTCGGAGGTTGAACTGCGAAATATTTCGTTATTCGAATAACGAACTGCGAAATGGTCCCGGATTTTATATATTAATCATTTATTCCACTATGGCTTGAGTCTAGTATGTCTAAAATATCATAATTACCCATTTAAAACTTAGTTTGGCTATTTTGTTATTCAGAGGTTGAACTGCTAAATATTTCGTTATTCGAATAACGAACTGCGGAATGGCTCCGGATTTTATATAGAAATTATTGATTCAACTATGACTTGGGTCTAGGGTCTCTAAAATATCATATCAAAAATACAAACTATTTTGTGATTCGAATGAAAGCTGCATAAACTTTCACGATATTTTTATATGTACCAATGATAATTCGGTTCTACTTTATCTAGAATATAATTAGAGTAAAACCCCTTTAATGCGAACACCAAAAAGAGGCATAAGTCTGGCAGAGACAGGTGGTAGCTTAATGCAGAACGAAAATTATGCAGAAAACTTCTATAGGAGCTTCCTGCATTACTTCTACCCTGCTTTAAGCTACTAGCTGCTTATAAAGACACCTATGTTTATTCTGTTAGTGGTCGCATTAGAGGGGTTCTACTGTACTGTTAATTTACAGCTAAACTTACTATTTCGTTATTCGTAAATTGAATTGCAAACTATTTCGTTATTCACATTCGAATAACGAACTGCGAAATATTTCGTTGTTCGTTATTCGAATAACGAACAGCGAAATATTTCGCAGTTCGTTATTCGAATAACGAACTGCGAACTGCGAACTGGCAGCCAACTTAACGCTGCCGAATTATACCTCTTTTAGGTGGTCGCATTAGCGGGATTTTGCTGTATCTGTTTTATCTGGATCCAAACCGTTTAACAGACGTTGTTAAAAGTCTGAAATAATAAAACATGACAGATAAGTCACATAAAAGCACTAATTAAAGTACAAGCTCATTTAAACCTCTCTAAAGCGACCACCTCGTGAATAGATTAATTAAGAGCAGGTAGTTGCTCAGTGTATCTTGAATGTAATGCAGAAAGCTCTTGCAGGAGCTTTCTGCATAACATTGCATCCTTCATTAAGCTATCGCCTGCCTTTTAAACGCAGGATTAGACCTCTTTTGATGGTCGCTTCGGATGGGCTTTAACTGTATGTTTTGTCTCTTTTGATCCATTGCCATCAATCAATATTGTAGGATTCGCTCTCTATGTTTTCATACGAATAACTAAATACTTCAAAGAGGCTTTGTCCTAAACGAATCAGTAGTTTGTAAATATGTTTTGAATGTGTTTGACCTCATATAACTCATAAACATCGTTCAATAACCGTAAAATATTTTGAACTGGCGCCCGAGCAGTAAAAGAGAAATGATCAAGAAATCCAGATTAACCATTTCCCTGTTTAATATCCAAGTAAGAAATAATGACATCATTGATATTTATTGGCTGAATATGTTCATAGGTTATTTTAGTACACGTATTGGTGAAATGAAAACTGTAGGGTCATATCTATTAAAGTTTCATAAGCAAACAGAGCAGACCCTGATCAGACGACTCCTATAGGAACCGTCTGATCTGGGTCTACCCTGTTTGCAAATACGTGAAAAGGCGTTTATATGAAGGAAAGGGTTGATTCTCATCCAACTGTGGACAAAAACAATGTCTGCTCAAATTTGGAATATGGTGCAATTTTGACTACTTCAAATTCGAGCAAGTCTTTGAAAAACTATTGTCCGGGTGTCAAACAGCCTGGGTCCTGATGAGGCGTCGAGTTACTCGGCGTCTGATCTGGATCCAAGCTGTTGGCAAATGCGAGTCAGATCATGGATAGCGGTATACATTTTAACACTTTCCTGCTGAGCAAACATTTCGTCCTCTCAGATCTTTTGTAGGACTCATTTTTACAAACTATTTATTCTCCTCACCGTGACATTACCCGTGTTTATAAACAGCTTAGATCCAGATCAGATATTGAGTGATATCGGCTGTTTGATACTCAGTCAAAAAGTTTCTTAATACATGTTATCCCGCATTTTACGCGTTTTTGAAAAATGTAGACCTAGATCGGACAGCTCCTGTAGGGACTGTCTGATCTGTAATTGCTATGTGTTCTTATGGACAAGTATTGATCTGATTCTACGAAACTTATTCTTAGCTGAGGTGTATATGTCAATACTAAAATCGTCATATTTTTTCACCAAACCTTATGTTGTGACCACTCTTTAGAATAGTCCCTTAGAGACGATTCTAAAGAGTGGCCAGAATGTAGTATTTGCGGAGAAATGAAGGAGTTATTGAGTTATTCTTACAAAAGATTTAATTCACACATCTTATTGCCTCTGGTGGTTTTGAAAAAATAGTTCCGTCGCTGTTAACCCATTCCCTCAAAGCTATTTTTAGATACAACCTCTTTGAATAAATCTACCGAAAAGGAGCATTAACTAGAGGAAAGGGATTCTTTATAATTTTGTAGTTTGAAACCATTGTGATAAATAGAGCATTTGCTCCTAGGAGCAAATGCTCTATTTATCACAATGGTTTCATAAAGTGGCTTTTACAGAGTCGCCAAAAGTCGTCAATATGAGGGAAAGGGTTAATCGTTATCTCGGGTCTATTTTCAGAACAGTGACAATGCTGTTACTAAACTGGTCAATTCAAATTGCACAAGACACTTACGTATTCAGTATCGACAATAATCAAACAGCTTAACTATTTGACTGCCAAGCATGCTCCTCTGTAACATTTGCCATTTGCTTCTATATAGTAAAACCTCTCTAAATCAGACGTTCAATTTAGTATAAAACGAAGAGGGAATGGTTGAGAATCTGGAATTTTTTCCCGGAATTGGCGCAAGTGACCACAGTGTTGTTACTTTTAAGCTGATGTGTTACACACCAACAACGGAGAGCGGTCCTCCTAGACCAAATTTTTTCAAATGTGACTATGACGCTATGAGGGAGGACTTAGCAAACCATAATTGGGGCATGGACAACATAGATAATGTAGATGACATGTGGCATTTGTTCTCAGGAAAAATAAGTGATCTCATAAAGGACAAAGTACCTCTATTTAAAACTAAACATTCATTTAGAAAAAAGTGGATGACTCCAATAACTGCATCTGTGATAGATAAAAAGAGACGTGCTTGGATTAAGTATCTCAATTGCAAGAGTGACGAAAACTACGACCTTTATACTATTGCAAGAAATGAAGCTACGACAAATATACGTTATGCAAAGCGAGACTACGAAAGAGAGATTACGGAAAAGTGTAAAAACGAACCGAAAATGTTTTGGAGCTATGTTAGGAGCAATACAAAGACAAAAGACCAAATAGGGGATCTTAAAAATGGGGAAGGCCAATCTGTAGGAGATCCGAAGGCAAAAGCTGATATCCTGAATAATTTCTTCAGTAGTGTCTTTACAGAAGAATGTACGGAAAATATCCCGACATTAAACTACAGAAACCAAGCCGAAGATCTCATTACCGTTGAAATTACACCGGAAATCATCAACAAGAAAATAAAAGGCTTAAAATCTTCTAAAGCCCCGGGCCCTGATGGTATTCATAATAAATTAATAATTGAAATCTGCGACTATGTTAGTGAGCCATTGTCAATACTTTTCAACAAATCTATGCAAACTGGGATTGTCCCAACAGAATGGAAAATAGCTCATGTAACCCCGATATTCAAAAATGGCGATAAACAGGAACCTGGTAATTACCGCCCAGTATCGCTGACAAGCATCTGCAGTCGCTTATTAGAATCTATTGTCAAAGAACAACTAATGAACCATATGGAAGACAACAACCTGTTCACAAAACACCAATTTGGGTTCAGAAGCGGACATTCGTGTGTAACACAATTACTTCAGACATTTGAAGAATGGTCACAAGCAATTGATGAATCCCACGCTGTTGATGTCATTTACCTCGACTTTAGGAAGGCATTCGATACAGTCCCGCATTTAAGACTACTAGAAAAGCTAAAAGCATATGGCATAAATGGACAGATGTTAGCCTGGATCAAAAACTTCCTTAACGATAGAAAACAAAGAGTCGCATTAAATGGTGAATTTTCCGACTGGGCCAAGGTCACCAGCGGTATACCCCAAGGTAGTGTGCTAGGACCTACCCTGTTTCTCATTTTCATCAATGACCTACCAGATAAAATTAAGAATCTTGTAAAAATATTTGCGGACGACACAAAAATCTACTCTGTCATTAATGAAGGAGAAGACATAGACTCGCTCCAAAAAGATCTGGACAATCTATCGGAATGGTCAAACACATGGAAACTTGGTTTTAATGCAAAAAAGTGTAAAAGCATGCATCTTGGTCACAAAAATGCAAAACATCAGTATACAATGCTAGATAGCGAATCAGGAATAAGAACAATAATACAACAAGTTGACGAAGAAAAAGATCTAGGAGTGACATTCCAGTCAGACTTAAAATTTAGTAAACACATTACACAGTGTGTAAACAAAGCAAACAGAATGGTTGGAATCATCAGAAGAACCTTTACTTCTTTAGATAAAGAAATGTTTCTGACCCTATATAAAACAATGATAAGACCATATATGGAATATGCCACTACTGTCTGGTCGCCGTATCTGAAAAAGGACATATTCATCTTGGAAAACACCCAACGGCGGGCAACAAAGTTAGTCAAAGAAATCAAAGACTTGCCGTATGAGGAGAGGCTTGGATTTCTAGGATTACCAACCCTGAGCTACCGTCGAGAACGCAATGATGTTATCCAGGTATACAAAATTCTGAACAACATGGACAAGTTAGACAAAAATGCTTTTTTCAAACAAATGGATCAGACCAATACCAGGGGCCACAGCCAGAAATTAGTCAAATCACACAGCAGGTTAAATGTCAGGCACAAGTCTTTTTCACAAAGAGTTATAAACACATGGAATAGTTTATCCGAAGAATGCGTACAGAGCAGTAGTTTAAACGAATTTAAGACAATTCTAAATGAATGTTGGAAGAAACATCCGAAAAAGTTCTTCGAGACGTCAGTATATCAACGCTCAGTGAGCAGCAACTATAGAAATGTAGCGAGGAGGGGCCATAACTTTCCAAGGGAAAACCAACGGCCTGCGGACCAGTAAGTTACCAGTAAGTTATAAATATCCGCCTTGGAGACAGATGGCAGTTTAATGCAGGGTGAAAGCCACACAGAAGTTGACATAACACTCCTCTAGGAGCTTTCTAGATGGCATTCACACTGCGTTAAGAAGGTATACCTGCCTAAAAGTATAGAAATTCTTCTGTACTAGAATTTCGGTTTACTGTATTCATACAAAAAGGATGTTCTCCTTTGTTTCAAGAAACATAAACACGGCAATCAAGCAGCTTGGATCTTGATGAGACGCCGAGTTACTCGGCGTCTGCTCTGGATCTAAACTGTTGCAAGGGTAATCGCATATTCACAATTTGCAGCGATATAATTCAAATAGTATCATCTCTGCCTAACGTTATCTTACATCTCTTTTTTTCAGAGCACTGACAACTCTATTTTCGGTATCTATATTTCCATTTATAGTACACCTGAAACAAACATAGAACACTTGAGGTAAGTAAATTGGAAACACTCAAACAGGTATAGAACACACTGTGACATACTCATGTCATCGTATCCAAGAGTTTGATAGATAGTGACCCTTAAACCCTTTAGCTGACGTATACTCATTTAACCCTTAGCTCCATAAATACGCCTTTCTACGCCTTTGGAAACAAAGTAGACCCAGATCAGACGGCTCATGTAGGAGCCATATGATGATCATGATATGTTCTGATTCCTTATGGAATGGTATAAATCTGATTCTACAGTTTCTGCCATGGCTAAACTCTTGCGTTTTCATTAACCATTATAATAAATAATCCAATTAATACTCATGGTGTCCTTATTTCTTACATGAATATTCATGGAGTAAAGGGTTAAGATATGATGACGACATTACTATTAATTAGATGGTTTTTACTATGCTATATCAACACAAGAATTGGTAATTATGGAATCAAACTTACACTATTCTATAAGCAAGCAGAAGAGATACTGGTCAGACGGCTACTATACTGTGAGTAAAAGCGTCAAAAGATATCTCTATCTGGTAGAGGGATAATTGGGACATATGCAAACAGTATAGACACAGAATAGAGGAGTATTGATCTGATATGCACTTGATTTCCATTTAAAAAAAAACCACATACTAATTTTATACGGATCTAGGCGCGAGTTTTTGTCAACAAGTTTGATACATATTGTAATAAATAAATATGAGAGTGAAATTCTATCTGTCATATAGAAACGGAGATGCGGAAGAGCCATGCTATCAATGTCTTGAATGTATAATCATTCTATATGCAATGTTAGCCGTATACCTATGATGTCAGCACTTGAAAATTCATCACATATTTTGAAGTTATTTGAGAGATTTTCGAGGGCTTAGCGCAATACTGTTGTAACTATGGTAACATCTCACTGATACGACCACATCATTTATTAACCCTTTTCCTTTTTTAATATTCATGAACGAAAAAAAAGGCATCATTAATATTAATTAGACTGATTTTTATAATGGTATATAAACACGGGACATTTTGGCTCAAGCAGAAACTGTAGAATCATATCTTCTATAATTTCATAAACAAACAGAGCAGAACCAGATCAGACGGCTCCTATAGGAGCCGTCTGATCTGGGTCTACTCTGTTTGCAAATGCATGAAAAGCGCTTATATGGAGAAAGGGGAAAACATAGGAGTGTGTAAAAGCAGGTGGTTGTTTGATGCAGAGCAAAAGTAACACAGAGAGCTCATGTAGGAGTTGTCTGCATAACACGTGTCCTCTATTGCTTTTAAAACTCCAGAATTATAATTTTTTGAGTGGTCGTATGACTTTACTGTATCATCAAAGGGACAAACCAGTGATGCTTATTGTAAACAGTTTGGATCCAGATCAGACATCTGTTTGCAGATGAAAATTAGTTGAGTCGAAGAGAAGAATTGTGCCAATGCAGGAGCAATATGTTACTATAGTTTTGCGTTACCAGTGACATAGTTAAGTATTAAATTCAAGTATCATGGTCTTGTGATATTGCAATTGGAACCTTTATATGTTGACATCCTCTAACATTGGCATGCTGTTTTGCAAACAGTTTGGATCCAGATGGAACGCCGAATAACTCGGTGTACATCTGGATCCTAACTGTTTGACACTCAAATTACCGGTATAAGCTTGTAGGAAAAAGGCAATAATGTTTATGTTGTTTTCTGAAGTACGTAGAACAGCCATTATCTGAAATAGCGAGCTTAATGAGACAACATTATAAAATACCTTTTGATGGATCCGGTGTCTTTTGTATAATATAGGCTTCGAAAGCAGATATTGTCATGATGTCGTTTTTGCGGAAATACCTTTCCACTCCAGTTCAAATTAGGTATAAAATAACAACATGTTGCATGGGTATCGTTGTTTATTAAAGTACACGTGCGCTATATACATGACGCAAAACAGATGTGGTTGGATCTTGGCGGTCCAATGTCACAGGATTCAGAGTCACAAGAAACACCACAGGAATCATGTTACAGGATCGAATGTCACAGGATCCAATGTCATAGGATCCATGTCACCGGATCCAATATCTCAATCCAACGGTATTTACAAAGCAAAACATATATACACTGTTTTGTAGTCAATGAGGACCATAATGGCCCACTGTGGGTAGAGCATCTATATCAATCATATTCACTTATTCTGTTGGTGCCAAATAGAAATGTCGTTTGGTTTAAAGAATCTTTATTAACTTTCAGAGTGGACTTTGCTTCATTTTCTTCACTAAAACGTAAGTGATGTGATTTCTGATAAGACGCCGAGTTTCTCGGTGTCTCATCAGGATCCATACTGTGTTGTCCCTTAGAATGTTCAGTAAAGTCTGCTAATAAGAACACTCAAAGCAAGTACAATAAAACCTCTCTAAACCGAAATTCTAATACACACATGTAAAGGAGAATTAACCCTTCTCTTGCTGAATTTTAAAATACATTTCTCCTTTTTTATCCATGCCCTGTTGTATAATTACATATATCTTCACTGTGTACAAGTATTTCGCTGTGCAATCACTGCTGTGGAGTACACTGATTGCACAATCAACTTGTAAATAGTGCAGACCCTGATGAGACAGCTCCTGCAGGAGCTGTCTCATCTGGGTCTTCACTATTTACAGGTAGGTATATTGAAGCGAATAGCAAGCGAAGGGTTAAGATACTTTTAGGCAGGGGGCTGATTAATGCACAGCGAAAGTCCTCTAGGAGCTTTCTGCACGACTTCCACCCTACCTTAAGCTGCCACCTGTCTCCAATGCCGATATTTATGCCAAAGTTTACGTCCTGTTTAGAGAGGTTTTACTGTATAATTATGTATAGTATAATTGCAACAAGCCACGTGAGTCGTTTTCCAGCAAGCGTGCTGTCGGGGAGAAAAAGAGTTCAACACTTTTAATTTTCTGCAGTTTTATTCATTGTATAAAAAATGAAATTGTACATGTATGTTCTGAATCTTGGTATTCCATCAACTGCTTTTGTAAACATATTGATTCTATATATTACAAAGGGTCAATGAATATTCCATTTCAACAAAGCTACTGTAAACCCTCGCTAAAGCAACCACCAGAAAAGAGACAACTAAATACACTGACTTAATGCAGGACAAAAGTTATTATGCACCCACATCAGCTTTCTGCATTACATTCGCCTTGCATTAAGCAACGAGCTACTATTAAAGACACTTGCGTTTATTCATTCAGTGGTCGCTTATGAGATAGTCCACTGTATCACCATCAGAGTCTACACTGTTTGCTGATAGGAATTTTAATATATAACAACGAAATTGAAAATTTAGACCAGGCATCCTTTGAAATAAATGGACTAATCCAATATATAAACCTGGAAGAATCCACTGGGCGCAAATGGGTTAATTAGATTACTAGTAATATTCGTAAAGGTATATGAGCAAGAAAAGGTTTAGACCAGAAAAAACCGTTGAAATAGTTCAATATACTTTCATAAGCAAACAGAATAGACAATAGAATGTTTGTTAATGGTAGAAACTACATTTGTACTGTGGCATATGAACACAAGAATATTTAGCAATGGCAAAAACTACATTTGTATTGTGGCATATGAACACAAGAATATTTAGCAATGGCAAAAACTACATTTGTACTGTGGCATATGAACACAAGAATATTTAGCAATGTCAAAAACTACATTTGTACTGTGGCATATGAACACAAGAATATTTAGCAATGGCAAAAACTACATTTGTACTGTGGCATATGAACACAAGAATATTTAGCAATGTCAAAAACTACATTTGTACTGTGGCATATGAACACAAGAATATTTAGCAATGGCAAAAACTACATTTGTATTGTGGCATATGAACACAAGAATATTTAGCAATGGCAAAAACTACATTTGTACTGTGGCATATGAACACAAGAATATTTAGCAATGGCAAAAACTACATTTGTACTGTGGCATATGAACACAAGAATATTTAGCAATGGCAAAAACTACATTTGTACTGTGGCATATGAACACAAGAATATTTAGCAATGGCAAAAACTACATTTGTACTGTGGCATATGAACACAAGAATATTTGGTAATGACAAAAACTACATTTGTATTGTGGCATATGAACACAAGAATATTTGGTAATGACAAAAACTACACAATGAGGTCTATATTATTTCATAAGCAAACAGAGCAGGCCCTTATCAGGCGGCTCCTATAGGAGACGTCTGAACTAGGTCTACACTGCTTGCAAAGGCGCGAATAAGCACCTCAATCAGTTAAAGGACCAAACGCATAAACGTTCTTGTATTACGTTGAAAAAACACAATCCTTTGATAACATTGAAAGATAACAGTATCACTTCTATAACAGTGAAATGTCCGCCCATTCGTGACACCATTGATTTAGATATACAATGTATATCAGATATAAAACCTGAAACTCGTGCACAGAAAAAACTTCTATAAAGTGATCACCAGAAGAAAGTCTAATTATAGGATCTTAACCCTTCGCTTGCTGAATTTTAAAATACATTTCTCCTTCTTTACCCATGCCCTGTTGTATAATTACATATATCTTCACTGTGTACAAGTATTTTGCTGTGCAATCACTGCTGTAGAGTGCACTGGTTGCACAATCAACTTGTAAATAGGGCAGACCCTGATGAGACAGCTCCTGCAGGAGCTGTCTCATCTGGGTCTTCACTATTTACAGGTAGGTATATTGACGCGAATAGCAAGCAAAGGGTTTAATCATTTTTTACAAGAATCCATGACTTCATGAATATTCATGAGCATTTTTTTTATAATAGCTGATGAGATAAGCATTCTATAATTACTTCATTGGCATACAGGGTACACCCTAATCAGAAACTCCCACATGAGACATTTGAACTAGGTCTACCCTGTTTGCAATGACTCGAAAAGGGTCGATATGAGACAGATGTCAGCTTAATGTAGGACGAAACTCCTATAATAATAATTTAATAATAATAATAATAATAATATAATAATAATAATAATAATAATAATAATAATAATAATAATAGTAATAATAATAATAGTAATAATAATAATAATGATAATAATAATAATAATAATAATAATGACGACTTTATTTAACTATGGGAGCTGTCTGCATAACTTCTCTCCTACAATCACTTGTTTTATCCCTTTACTTCATCATACGCCTTTCTACGTCTTTGTAAACAGGGTAGACCCAGATCAGACGGCTCCTTTAGGAGCCATCTGACCAGTGTTTGCTCTGTTTGCTTTTTAGAATAAAACAAATCTGTGATTCTTCATTGCCAAAACTTTCTGTGTACATGTGCTGTTATAATAATTCACCTATTTAATATTCATGATGTCATTATTTTTTACATGATATATTCCTGGAGTTAAGGAAATTCAGACTTCTTTTTAGTGGTCGTATTAGCGACACTTTACTGTATTACACTACTGGCAGTCTTAAACATTCCTTCATATAAACGCATTTTCACGCATTTGCAAACAGAGTAGACCCAGATCAGACGGCTCCTATAGGAGCCGTCTGATCAGGGTCTGCTCTGTTTGCTAATATAATTTGAAAGATCTGCTTCTTTGCTTTCTAAAATGTCTACAATGGTCCACCTTTCATATTTATTTATAACTATTTTGTTAATGAATATTCAGAAGGTATTGAAATTTGGGCTAAATATAGAACAGGGAAAGGGTTAAACATTCCTTCATATAAACGCATTTTCACGCGCATGTATTATCCCTTATCCCGGTTACCAGAACTTGACTCGCATGGGCGAACAACTTAGATCCAGAAGAGATACCGAGTGCCGAGTAACTCGGCGTCTCATCAGGATCCAAGCTGTTTGACACTCTGTCAATAGTATCTCAAAAGCTTGATATAATCGAAAGTAAGCAAAAGCTACACACTATCCTAATTTGAGCAGACATGCACATTTACAGCGGTGTACAGGGTTATCATGATTGAAGTCAATGTTTAGATTCTGATCAAGCGCCACGCCTCTGCCACAGAAATTGGTATTTGTCAATATCAATACAGGACATTAGGTTCAAGCCTATTATCTTCAAGGTACTATGAAGTGTATGTATCATATCTGTATTTGTATCAATATAAAATATGAAAATTGAGAAGGAACAAATGAGATTTAATTTCAAACATTGAACAGGATAGTACATTTGTTATCTCGGTGTATATCAACCCTTAACTTGATTGATATTCATGAAAGAAATAACGAAATTTTGAATATTAATTAGATTATTTTCTTATAATGGCACATGAAAAAATAATTATTGGCCGTGGTAGAGGCTATGAAAACAGATCTATATTATTTCACAAGCAAACAGTGCAGACCCTGATCAGACGGCTCATATATGAACCGTCTGATCTGGGTCTACGCTGTTTGCAAAGGTGTCAAAAGGCGTATCTATGAGGTCAAAAAGTTGATCTGATTGACCAAAGGTCCTTCAGTTGATTGTATTAACCCTTTCCCTTTCAATATTTATCATAAAGTTCAATACTTGTACCTAATAAATATTCATGGACAAACTAGTTATACTAAAATATTGAAGGTGGAACATTGTAGCTATTTTAGAATCTAAAGAAACCGATCTATCAAATTACAGTAGCAAACAGAGCAGACCCTGATCAGACGGCTCCTACAGGATCTGGGTCTACACTTTTTGCAGATGTGCATGTGAAAACGCGTTCATATGAAGGAAAGGGTTAAACACACACCGTTGTTATATTCGCCTGCCTTGGAAACACCCAGATCAATTTAATTTCTTATCTTTCTCTAGTTAACCCTTTCCTCCATAAATACGCCATTCTACGCCTCTGTAAAAGTCACTTTTTGTAACCATTGTGATAAATAGAGCATTTGCTCCATAGGAGCAAATGCTCTATTTATCACAATGGTTTCAAAACTACACGATTCCATCATTTTCCTTTTCTCAAGTAAATGCTCCTTTTGGTAGATTTATTGAAAGAGGTTGTGTCTAAAAATCGCATATGAGGTAATACAAGTACTTATTATTTGTCACATTTATCATTTTGTGCGTACACATATTAGCCAGAAATCAATAGTTCAGCAGATGATGTAATCTGAAAGCAGATGGAAATTTATTGCGAAAAATAAGACTCCAAACTCAGACGATGCTAATTTTCGTCTGCTTTTTATAGCCTCTTCATTTTCTAACTACAAAATGTGTACTATTTCTGCAACCAAATCATAATTAGAGTATCAAACTGGTTGAATCGACGTCTCATCTGGATCTAAATCATTTGCGAAGGACACCACAAATTCGCCTGTATAACACAAAGAGATATTTTCCTGTTGAATGTTTTTGTAGATTTCTATCTCAGTTGACACCGTGAACATGAAATCTGACACACACATTGTAGGAAAATAAATGTGAAGAATTTCACCCTAAAATGAGATGTTTTCAAATTTACAAGATCGTAAAGTAGATGAGTACGTTGTATTTGTAAATCTTACAATTAAGTGGTTTACACGGTCCGTTTAGCTGGCTTTGTTTGCATGGTATGTTTATTGTTACAAACTAAATGAGCCTAGTATCGGAATGAGGAAAATGGGTCTGTCTCACATCTTCAAAATGAGTTAACTCTTTCGCCACCACTTATTATCTTCTGCATTATCCATCATATGCTGCAATTTTCAGATTTGTATTTCTTCCTTTCTATTTCAACAATCAAAGTCATAATATCAAACGGTTTGGATCTTGATGAGATGCCGAGTCACTCGGCGTCTGATCTGGATCCAAACTGTTTTCATAGGGGATTACACATTCGACATTTGCCGCAAATAGCTAAAAATTGGGAAAATGCATTGAAGTAAAACTTACATTATTCTAACGTCTATTGGATATACTTTACACAAACATACCAACATGGGAATTTGGAGTGGACATGTTGAATAAATAGTCTTAGGATAAATGTTCGTTTTCTGTTAGTCTCACTCTTGCAACACATTTATTTTTCTCACATACAGTGCATGTAAATAATATACAAATGTAGTTTGTTGACTTAACTTTTACTTGATGAACTTGTATGTAAGACACCCGGTGAATGTTAACCCATTCCTCCATGAATAGTCATGTTAGAAATAATGACGTCATCAATATTGATTATATTATTTTTAAAATTGCCTCATGAATACAAACAAGTTTTGGCCATAGTAGAAACTGTAGAATCATATATATATTATATCGTAAGCAAACAGAGCAGACCCTGATCAGACGGCTCCTATAGGAGCCGTCTGATTTGGGTCTACTCTGTTGGCAAAGGCGTAAAAAAGCGTAGTTATGGAGTACCTGGTTAATAAGATGATTTTTCATAATGACATTTGAACAATGGAGTGTTCAGCCATGACAGGAGCTTTAGCAGCAGCTCTATATTACTCCATAAGCAGGCCCTGATCAAACACCTTCTACATGACTGTCTGATCTGAGTCTACTCTGTTTGCAAATATGTAAATGTTAGTCATTCAAATGACTCTGTCAAAGTATACGCTTTCTTACTGAATTGACGTTTTCGTTAAGCAGTAATAGACCATTCAACTTTGAAATCTCAACATTCAAAATATATTAACGCAGGGCAAACAGAAAATTGCTTCAGGAAATTGTTTAATCTGGGTCTACACTTTTGTTTTTGTCCTATTTATTGGATTGCGGGGTTCTAGGTTGTTTTAACAATACTAACAAATCAGTAGAATGTCAAGGCTTTGCGCTAAATAAACTACAATACAGTGCTCCCTCTCTACAACGACACCCTTTGGGATACGAAGAGTGTATGTGTTGTTCAGAGGGAGTTGTTATAGGGAGGGAAAATCAAACATAATTAGATCCCCAGATAAGGTGTATTTCGAGAACTAAAACCGTTATGCCTCAATCAAACCCTATGTTGTGACCACTCTTTAGAATCGTCACAAAGTGACGATTCTAAAGAGTGGTCACAACATAGGGTTTGATGGAGGCATAAATAAAATACGATGAAAAAGTTGTTTCTGGAGCTTTGTTATTTCGGAAACAGAGACATGCGTTGTTGTAAGGAGGGAATCGTTATTGAGAGCGTCGTTGTAGGAAGGGAGCACTGTAATTATATAACGTGAATTCGTGATGTCACACACCGTTTGTATCCAGATAACCGATAACCTGGTGTCTGATTAGCGTCCAAAATGCTTTTTACTCTAAAGAATTGACAGAAACATCTATTTTGAAGGTTCAAAGAGCCATAAAAAGTACGTGAAACTTTTTAATTGTGACTACAGTAAAACCTCTCTATAACGGCCACTAAATTGTGATAATTAGTTGGTATTTAGGGCAGGGAGCAAGGTGAAAGTAAAACAGAACGTTCCTATAGAAGCGTTCTGTTTTATTTTCATATTGCTTTAAGCAGCCACCTGCCTAAATACTTGATGTAATTTAGTGACCGTTATAGAGAGGTTTTACTGTAGAACCAAATTTATTTTCTTACATTTCTTTTCAAGGAGGGCATGATCACAGTACCATATACATGTAGTCTGGATATCGGTTAAACACCGAATAACACAGCATCTCATCCGGATCCAAACTATTTGCTCATATAAATGTACTCACATATTCTTATTCTAAAGTATAAACCCGATGAATAGTCATGTAAGAGATAAAAATGACTTCATGCATATGAAATACATGCGGTTGAATAGTTGCTTATTTATTATGACATTATGAACACAGGAAATATTTTGATGATGGCAGAAACTGTAGAATCAAATCGATATTTTTTCTTAGCAGACAGAGTATACCCCGGTAAGACCGCCCCTATAGGAGATGTCTGACCTGGGTCTACTACGCTTGCAAATTCGTTAAATTTTAATAGGTAGTGCTGAGGTTTATGTTAGGCAACAAACCCGAATAATAGTTTACAGGCGACGTGAGTCAACTTAATGTGAGAGGGAACGCATGTAGAGTAAAACATCAATCATCCGAACTTTAAGTAAAGCAGTTTTTTTTAAATATAATCAGGTAGATGGCTGCTTAATGCAGAGTGAAAGGCATGCAGAAAGCTCCCGGAGGAGCTTTCTGGATGACTTTCACCCAATATTAAGCTGCCACCTGTCTTAATGACCGATGTATATTTTGTTGTTCGGATAATGGAGGCTTTACTATACAGCAACCTATGGTAACCGTGTTGTTGTTACCCGAGGAAACACTTTAGTGTCCATTGGACGTAAGGAACAATTTATCAATGACAGAGTCAAGGCATATTATCATGATTACGCACACGATTGTGCACGTCAAGTTGTCATGAAAACGCATATCTACATACCGGTATTACATGTATTAGAATGAGTATGTACAGTGTGATGTGTACTTGCTTCATCTGGACCCTAGGGACAGTTGGGCGTGTGACAGTCACATGAAAATGACAAATTAATTACATGTATCAAGTCCTCCAACTGAAGTGAGAATAGTCATGTCCCTATACTTGTAACTCAGCCTTATGTCAGCATCCAAACTGCTAATCCTTATCCAGCCATCCGACCTGACTCGAATTTGTAAATAGATTGGATCCAGAGGACAGGCCGAGTAACTCGGCATCTCATCAGGATATAAATTGTTTGAAACTCGGTCAATAATGTCTCAAAAGCTTCATCGATTCGGAAGAATAGACCCAGATCAGACGGCTGTTGTAGGATCCACCTGATCTGCGTCTGATCTGCTTGTTTAACCCTTCCGCCCATATAAACGTGTTTTCACGCATTTGCAAACAGAGCAGACCCAGATCAGACGGCTCATATAGGAGCCGTCTGATTAGGTTCTGCTCTGTTTGCTAATGGAATTTGAAATATCTGTTTCTTTACTTTCTAAAATGGCTACAATGCTCCAGCTTCCATATTTCATTATACATGTACCTATTTTGTCCATGACTATTCAGTAGGTGTTGAAATTTGGAATAAATATAGAAAAGGGAAATGGTTGAAGAATTATACAGATATGATACTGAAGTATCTGTCATGGGCAATGTATACTGTGTCCATATGTCATTATACATTCAACTAATTAAATGTCATGATGTCATTATTTTTGTCATTATTTCTTACCCTAATATTAATATGGTAAAGAGTTTAAACAGTTATGATTTTTGATAATTTTGCGATTAATCGATTCATTGGCGGTAATTGTAGAATCAGATATATATAATCCCATCAGCAAGCAGAGCAGACCCTAATCAGACGGCTGTTCTAGGAGCCGTCTGATCTGGATCTGCTATGCTTGCGAATACCTTAAAAAGTGTTTATATGAAGGAAACGGCTATGGATAAATACGGGCCTTGGTGTACAACTCCTGTCGCATTGATCTAGCCTGTGGCTCAAACATTCTACCCCCATCCCAAGCACGATGGGCGAATACCATGCCAAGTGACTTAGGATAGCGTTTAATTATTTTCGCGCCAAATGCATTTCGTCTGCAAACATTGTCTTCTGCTTTAAGTTTCAGAATGGAAATTCTTCCATTTCGCTTTAAAACATAAAAGGAGTGTCAACCAGTTTGGATCCTGATGAGACGCCGAGTTACTCGGCGTCTCATCTGGATCCAAACTGTTTGCATAGGCAATCACAGATTGTCACATAGCAGCAAGCCCTAATGGCCGTGGTTAAACCCTTCCTCCGATAGAGATACATTTCCACGCCTTTGCAAACCGCGTAGGTCCACATCAAATGTAGGCAGGACCTGTCTGATCAGAGTCTGTCTTGTGTGTTTATATATTGCAGATCTCTTCTCTTGAGTCATACTAAATTCTCTTATTTTATATTTCAGACACATACCTTGTATTAATTGATATTCAATATGGGAAGAGGCTTACATGTCATCCGATAAATAGTTAAAAGCTACCAGTAGCAAAATTGCACAATCCATCCCTCATAGGATCCAAGCTTATTACAAGCCAGTTAAGATTATTTAATGCCCCGTTAAGGCTTTATCTCGCTGTAAAAATAATATTTTCTCAAACTCTGATCTAGTGTGCGTTTTGCTTACGTCCAATTCTTACAAACTTTTGATAGACTGCTGTCTGATTGTCAAACAGCTTGGATCCTAATGAGACGCAGAGCTACCCGGCGTCTCATTAGGATTCAAACTGTTTTCAAATGACAGGTGTGTCGCACTTAAATGGATAAGGCTGTTAGCCTGAAACATACTGTAGCCGAATTTACGTTCGCTTTGCAAACGGTTTAGATGCAAACAAAACATTCAGAAACGTTTCTTGGTGGTTCCTTTGAATACAAACAGATTAACATTCTACTGATTGCGTTACAATTTGACGAAAAGATGTGGAACTCCTTGTAAGGAATAGAAACAGACGACAACATTTACAGACAACATTTTATTTAGCATGTTAAAGGTTTATGTCGCAGGCATTACCGTATTTCAATGACACTTAAAAGCGAGCAAATATGTGGACTTTAGATACTAAGCGCCTCTAATGTTCAACCTCTATTAGCTCCCGAAATAATTGTCGTATGTAGTAAAACGTCGTACGCTTCGAATCTAAAAGCAGCTGTTTCTTTCAGCTCTCATTAAGATACCAACAGAGTATCAAGCTGTGTGGATTTATCTGGATCCAAACTACTTTCAAAGAATTTTATTAATTCGAACAGACTAGTCTCTGGGTTAATTTTAACAATCTGGACCCCAGCCAATTTGGCAATCTACCCGTAAATACAGCCTACCCTAACACTGCAGTAGAACCCTTAAAAGCGGCGACTTTAGCTTTTGCGCTGCCAACATTTGTCGTCTGCAAATTTTGTCGTCTGCAACAATTTTTAGTTTTCATTTTTTCTTTATTTTTCTTTCATACAATAGTAACAGTAACAAACAGTTTGGATCCTGATGAGACGCCGAGTTACTCGGCGTCTCATCTGGATCCAAACTGTTTGCCAGATGCGACATTGGCAGCGAAAGAGCTAAACTCAAGTGGTTGTTTAATGCAGGATGACAGTGATACAGAGAGCTCATGTTTGTCCTACATTAACACTTTCCCTGTTCTATGTTTATTCCAAAGTTCCACACCTATTGAATATTCATGAACAAAATAGTTATAATGAAATATGGTAGGTGGAACATTGAAGCCATTTTAGAAAGTAAAGAAACAGATTTGTCAAATTCCATTAGTAAACAGAGCAGACCCAGACCAGACGGCTCATCTTGCAAATGCGTGAAAACACGATTATATGAAGGAAAGGGTTAAGCTATAGGACCCAGCCGTAAGCCCCTTTAAGGTGGTCACTTCAGAGAGATTTTTACTTTAGATCTAATCAAGATGCGCCACCAAAGAAATAGGCGAGAGGACAGGATCCAAACTCTATGACACTCTTACTGTTCAACTTAGATGTCAAATCAGGACGAAACGCTCTTTACCATTTCCTTCATACAAACGTCTTTTTACGCATCTGCAAACAGAGTAGACCCAGATCAAACGGCTCCTATAGGAGCCGTCTGATCAAGGTCTGCTCTGTTTGCAAGTGGAATTTGATATACCTGTTTCTTTAGTTTCTAAAATGGCTACAATGTTCCACCTTCCAGATGCCACTAGGCTCATGAAGGGAAAGGGCTAACCCAGTTACACCTGGTGTTCCGTACTAGAGAGACAAAGACCATGAAGACTATAGACTAGAGGGCTCTCGAAGCAGTTTCTGCGCTTTTTGCTTGACGAATTATTTTTCTGAGGTCACACCGACAAAACAGTTATTGCAGATTCACTCCTAACTCTTTCGCTGCCAAACATTGTCGTCTGCAAATATTATCGTCTGGAAATGTGTCCCCTGTTTCAATTTTCGTTTGTGGCAATTTTCTCATTTTCTTTTCAACAAAACATACCCCAGTTACAAACAGTTTGAATTCTGATGCGACGCCGAGTTACTCGGCTTCTCATCTGGATCCAATCAGATTGCATGTATGTGATCACAGGTGCGACATTGGCAGCGAAATAGTTAAAATGAAAGTTCAGTCAACATTCATAATTGAACGACTCTGGCAATTTCACAGGAAATACATGCCAGAAAGTGGTTAATCTGTCAGGTGAAATAATTCTCACTAACTTATGAAAACTTAGGTGAGAACCTAATTCCGAAGTAACCTATTGGTGCCAAATGTTCCTTAAAATGATAAAAGGGTTCTTGAACGAGCCCTCTGATCAGGGTCTGCAATGTTTACTGAACATATCGGTATGGCTAATATCAGCAAAGTGTTTGCTATGCCCCCTCCCCCACTAGATCTACATAAAAGTGGATAGGTTCCAAAATAAAACCTAGACGTGTTTTCCTTAAACAACATGAGAATACATGTTATTTTACCGAGTGTACTAGTAGTATCATTGTTGCATATGCAGAGGCTCAGATAAGATGCGTAAATTAAAACATTTTCAGGAATAACTCCTTTATTTTCCCACCGAACCCTATGTTGTGGCCATAAGATTGACCTGTTTGAATTTTCGAATAGTTTTGTAAGAGTTAAAGAGATATGTATAGTAAAACCCCACTAATGCGACCACCTAAAAGAGGTATAATTCTGGGTGCTAGATGCAGGTGGTAGCTTAATGCAGGACAAAAAGTAATGCAGAAATTCCTAGAGGAGCTTTCTGCATTACTTTTTCCTGCATTAAGCAACCACCTGTTTATAAAGACACCCATGTCTATTCATTAAATGGTCGCATTAGAGGGGTTTCTATTGTTTTAATTTAGTGCTCGCTTTAGAGAAGTTCTCTGTGTATGTCAAAGGGTAAGGGTATGTCAACTTACTTGCTACCATCAGGTCAAAAGTATTCCAAAATGGTATGTAGGCGGTATATTAATGGGGAGTTTTTGAAGTCAGTTCTGAATAAGGTCACACTCTTTTGGGCACTAAAGTATGTCATTGTAGGCGACTGGAATTCGATCCTACTGTGATATCCCATGGCTTAGTTCATGAATCATTTTTATCAATTTGACATCACAGATATCTAACCTTCAACATGTTTAAACTATCACATTCTGTAATCTATTTACAAGACTTAGTTTTGACGATTTCTTTCTTTTTAACTGTATGTTTTGCAGCTTCCAAATGGCTTGGAACATGATATGATGACGGGGTACTCTGCCTCAGATCTGGCTCCAAACTGTTGGCAGATTTTACAACAAAATTCGGTCATGCGGACTTAAATGTTTAACCCTTTCGGTGACAGTGGTAAATGTGTCATTTACTTTGCAAACAGTTTAGATCCAGATGAGACGCCGAGTAATTCGGTATCAGGATACGAATCGGTTTTTACTGTAATTATTTTTTAAAGAAAATGGAAATAAATAAAGCAGTTTAAAATACAGCAGACGAGAGTTTTTGCAGACGACAATACGCGGCAGCTCAAGTGGTAATTAATAGACAGATATACGTTTTAAATGGCATGTTGACCTAGATTCTGAATTAACTCTTTATCCAATAGAGACGTATTTTGATGTCTTTGCAAACAGAATACACCTAAATCAGACGGCTCCTATAGGAGCCGTCTGATTTAGGTCTGCTCTGTTTGCTTTTGGAATTATAGATCTGATTCTACAGATTCTGCCATGGCTAAAACCCCCTTGTTCAAATTCAACTCTTTAAAATACCTATGATGTCATTATTTCTTACCTGGATATTCCCGAGATAAATGGTTACACGATATTAATCTATTAAAGTTAAATTCCATAATAGTATTGAATAATCAACATGTCATTCAGTTTGACCTTAATCCCGCTATCAGCGACCTGACTCCCATTTGAAAACAGCTTGGATCCAGATGAGACGCCGAGTAACTCGGCGTCTCATCAGGATCCAAGCTGTTTGACACCCGGTCAATAGTTTCTTAAACGCTTGATCGAATCGGAAGTAGTCAAAATCCAAACTGAACTGGAATCATTTTTTTTCGCAGCCATATAAGAGTTAAGCTGATTCAGTATTTCTATGAGCAAGGCCAAATAATGTGGACGGAAGTATTTCAATAAGGGTTCACATTCCTCAATTCGATAAGTTTCAAAGCATTTAAATGCATTTTCAAAAATCAAAAAAGCGAATTGTCCTTTACATTGTCACGATCTCATACAAATGGACGGCTTTGATGTAATTCTAATCCATGGCACAGGTATAGATATCGTGATAGTCAATGTTTGCTTCAGCATAAAACATGCAATCGAAATCATGCATTGATATCCGCCCTACAGTAACCCTTTCCCTGTTTAATATTCATGTAAGAAATAATGACATCATAGGTATTTATTAGTTGACTTTTTATAATGGCAAATGCATACAGGATGTTTTGGTCATTGCAGAAACTATAGAATCGGTTCAATAATATACCGTAAGCAAACAGATCAGACCCTGATCAGACAGCTCTTATAGGAGCCGTCTGATCTGGGTCTTCTCTGTTTGCAAATGCGTGGAAAGGCGTTTATGTGAAGGAAAGGGCTAAGCTACCACCTGCAACAATAACCCACACTTTAACTGTTAATAAAGAGTTGTTACTGTACAGAGTTTCGTCGGAATCCTCAAGAGCACATAATTATGAGTTTCTTCTAGCTATACCGTCAACGTAATCCGATACGACAGCGTATTCAGGACAATTCTACAAGACAGTACCACATGTTACACGTAGAACGATGACGTTATCGAACATGTCAGCAAAACGATGACATTTTCAAACATGTAAGCAAAACAATGACATTATCGATAAAGAAAGAAATTGCCTGACACTGTAAAGGAGCAGATTACCATGGGAATGTCATTTCTGCTTAGACAGGGTAAAGATATAGCTGGTTGGAGAAGTGTTCCTTAGACCCTCTCTCTTACCCCACGGTTCAAGGAATGAAATGCCCCATGATAATGATGACTATATTACGAAGACCCTATGCTACTTGTATCAGATCTTCGTTTGTATAGACTGACAATACCATTGTTCTACATGTGTTCTTTCTTTGTTTTTAAAACCTTTATCTTCTGTAAAAACTTTGTCTCCTTAATCTCCGATCTGTTATGATTTTCACTCTCTCCCGATTCGCTCCAGTTTTTGGGAAGGTTTTAACAGAGTATCAAATAGCTTGGCTCCTGATGGGACGCCGAGTTACTCGGCGTCTCATCTGGGTCTACGCTGTTTGCAAATGCCAATTAGGTCGCGCGTATCAATCAAAAGGTTAAGATATCTACATCTAGAGTTTGATTTACAGATAAAGTGTATCCCAAGTTGTAATGTGTGTATACATGTTGAACCCCTGCAAAGCGAACCATCGGCGTCTAAAAACAACAGCTAGTTTTTTAACCTATCACATAATAGGCTATTATTAGATCCGACCTTTTTGAATAAATCTACCGAAAAGGAGCATAAACTAGAGAAAAGGAAAACTTTAGAATTTTGTAGTTTGAAACCATTGTGATAAATAGAGCATTTGCTCCTATAGGAGCAAATGCTCTATTTATCACAATGGTTTCACAATGTGACTTTTACAGAGTCGTCAAAAGTCGTCAATATGAGGGAATGGGTTAATGTAGATTGAAGGTAATGCAGACAGTTCCTAGTTTAGATTACTGCATAATGTTCACTATATCAAAATCTTCCCCTCATATATACGTCTTTTTGGCACCTTTGCAAACAGAGTAGACCCTGATCAGACGGGACCCTTAGGTCTACTCTGTTTGCTTAAGAAATAATATAAATCTGAGTCTGCAGTGTCTGCCATAGTTAAACAAACATTCCATTGTTCATATTATTATTATTATTAGTAGTAGTAGTAGTAGTATCATTACTGTACATATACAAAATGCTTATTAATACCTATGTTGACATCATTTCTTACATGAATATTTATGAGGGAGAGGGTAACGCTACTAACCTGTCTATATATCTTTTTGAAGTGTCACAAGAGAGAGGTTCCACTGTATTGTGTTGGATGAGTTGTGTTCAGTGGAAACAAACACAATAAATCATCTCTATACTGCAGGCGCTTTTAAGTTTTAACCATTTACTCCATAAATGCGTTTTTCTATGCCTTTGCAAACAGAGTAGACCCAGATCAGTCGGCTCCTATAGGAGCCGTCTGATCTGGGTCTGCTCTGTTTGCTTAAGATATAATATAGATATGATTCTACAGTATCTGCCATGGCCAAAACTTCCCGTGTCCATGTGCTATTATAACAAATTAATCAGATTATATTTATGTTTTAATTATTTCTTACATGAATAACCATGGAGGAAAGGGTTAAGACAGGTGGTAGCTTAATGCTCTAGCAGCTTTTTGCACTACTGCCGTTCTGCCTTAAGGTTAAGCGGTCACCTACTTTAAAGGACACCGTTGTCATGTGTGGTCACTTGAGATATACATTGTATTCAGCTGTAAGCAGTAGACTGACATATACAAGTTAGTTTTAATAGATAACGGAACACGGGTGGTCCTTAGCCAATTCTATTACATGTATATCCAACAATAACTGGTACTGGTTCTATCCCTCGTTCGTTGAACCAACTTAAAGAAGAACTTTGGTCTTTAACTCTTTCGGCGCCAATGTCGCCTGTTGGCACCATTGAAAACAGTGCAGTCCCAGGTCAGATGCCGCCTTTTCAAGGCGGCATCTGACCTGGGACTTCACTGTTTTCTATATTATTTTAGCCTAAGCATACAGGATTTTAAAAACAAATGTTTAACTAATATATCTTTATTATTTAGTTTAGAACTATATTTAATATGAAATTATTTGCAGACAACACTTTTAAATTTGGCGCCAAAAAAGTCAAGACAAGTGATAGTTCAATACATGACAAAAGTAATACAGAAAGTTTCCATAGGAGCATTCTGCATTAACCCTTCGCTTGCTAATCGCGTCAATATACCTACCTGTAAATAGTGAAGACCCAGATGAGACAGCTCCTGCACGAGCTGTCTCATCAGGGTCTGCACTATTTACAAGTTGATTGTGCAACCAGTGCACTCCACAGCAGTGATTGCACAGCGAAATACTTGTACACAGTGAAGACATATGTAATTATACAACAGGGCATGGGTAAAGAAAGAGAAATGTATTTTAAAATTCAGCAAGCGAAGGGTTAACTTTCCCCTGCAATAAGCAACCATCCGTTTTAAGACTCTCATGCTGGTGAATATTTATTCAAGAATTAATGACGTTGCAAATATTTATTAGTTGCATTTTTATAATGGTACATGTATATGAGCAGAGAAAAATGTCATAAGCATTTAGAACATACCCTTAGCATACGGCTCATATAGGAGCCGTCTGATCTGGGTCTACTCTGTTTGCAAATGCATGTAAAGGTGTCTCTATCAAATGAAGAGATAATCAGTAAGTGGTCAATTAACGCATTACTCCATAAACACGCCTTTGTACGCATTTGCAAACAGAGTAGACCAAGATCAGACATTTCCTACTGGAGCCGTCTGATCAGGGTCTGCTCTGTTTGCTTAGGAAATTATATAGCTATGATTCTACAGCTTCCTTCTGTCATGGCCAAGTATTCCTGTATTCATGTGCCTTTATAAAAAAGATTAATCTAATTAATATTCATGATGTCATTATTTTCGTGCATGAATATTCATTGGGTAAAGGGTTAAAACAGGTTTTATTATTCTCGTTGAGAAGCACACCTCAATAGCACCCCTATCTCCCAGCGTCATTGATATCATCACAGCGGCCATTGCCTGCAATATAAAAATCAGGTTTTCTTCCATGTCTTCTTACAAACAAGACCAAATTGACAAACTCGGCGTCTGATCTGGGTCTTAACTGTCTACATAGGCTATTCGTCAGGAGACTTGAGCTCTCCGGCTGTCATGTTTTGTCGTCTGCAAAGTTTTGCCATCTGCTTTATTCTTCATGTTTGACCCTTCTTTCTTTTTATTTCAAAACTACTACCACGGCAGTTTCCAACAGTGTTGATCCTGATAGGAATCCGAGTTAGTCGGCATCTCATTGAATTCAAATAACAAATAGGCACTCATATGTTAGCTGTTGGCAGAGAATGAGTTTAGCCCATTCCCTCATAGGCTATTTTTAGATCCAACCACTTTGAATAAATCTACCGAAAAGGAACACTAACTAGAGAAAAGGAAATTTTAGAATTTTGTAGTTTGAAACCATTGTGATAAATAGAGCATTTGCTCCTATTGGAGCAAACGCTCTATTTATCACAATGGTGTCAAGAAGTGGTTATTACAGAGGCGTAGAAAGGCGTATTTATGGAGGAAAGGGTTGAAAATGAAGTGATATCCCTGTCTTTTAATTGTTCATTGTAATACATCGGTATTTACATGAATTTTCCTGTCTAATTTCAAAACTATTAGCACAGTGTCAAACAGTTTAGATCCTGATGAGACACCGAGTTTCTCGTCGTCTCATCTGGATCCAAACCGTTTGCATAGATGATCACAGACTCGCCATTGGAAGCGAAAGAGATAACAAATTGAATTATATCTCTGTCTTGAATTCATTTTCATGTCTCGGTATTTATGTGTTTTCTTTTCTAATTCAACACACCGTTTACGAGTTAATTCAGTAAAACGTCATTTTGCAGACTTAAACATTCCATTCCTAATTACCGTTTATGCAAATTTGATTCAAAATGAAACTATTTAATCAAGTGCTTTACAGCTAAGTGCTCTAGCGACCCAGTGTCCCTAATATTAGTCTGTATTTTCATAGTAAGAACTAAGAACTGCACACATATTAGATCTAGATCACTGGACAAATACTGACGGTCTGGCTAGACTTCTTTTCGATTGACGTCCGAATATAAGTTGCTTTAGTAAAATTAATAAAATAAATAATACATGAATAGATAACTGACCCTTTTCGAAAAAGACATCCTTGAAGCAGACAACATTTGAGACAGACTATTCATTTTCCAACAGTTTAAATCTATATATTTCAACTTATTCGCAAACATTTTGGATCCAGATGAGACGCCGAGTTACTCGGCGTCTCATCTAGATCCAAACTGTTTGCAACTCGCCCAATAGTTTCTCAAAAGCTTTAACGAATCGGAAGCAAGTAAAAATTGATCCATATCGGAAGTTGAGCAGACATTATTTTCTTGGCATATTAAAGGTATATATATATACAGTCGAACCTGTCCTAAGCGACCATTCATTTATTGAACATAGGAGTCTTTAAAAGCAGGTGGTTGCTTAATGCAGGACAAAAGTAATGCAGAAAGCTCCTACAGGAGCTTTCTGCATTACTTTTGACCTGCATTAAGCTACCACCTGCCTTACAGATCCATAATTAAACCTCTTTTTGATGGTCGCTGAAGACAGGTCCAACTGTACTCGTGAAACGGTCCAGTCTGGCCCAATTTCAAACAATTACTGTATGCATGACCTAGTGTCGGTAGGTCTGATCGCCAAAGCTCCATGGACGTATTTCACCATATCCTTTGACAGGTTTGATCCTGATAATACAACTAATATCTCGACGTCTCATTGTCAGGATCCGAGATGCTTGATACATGTACATCCACTCTAAACATAGTTTTGAAAACAAGTTGAAAATTAAATTCTAAGCTGAACATTGAGCAGACGACTTTAATTTTCAGACGATAATCGCTTTTAGTGCAATATGTTAAAATGTTTGCATATAACATTAACCCTTTCAGTTCTCATTCACGCTGTTCACGCATCTGCAAACAGAGTAGACCCAGATCAGGAGCCGTCTCAGCAGGGTCTACTCTGTTTGCTAAAATAATTTGACAGATCTTGTTCTTTAGTTCCTGCAATGGCTACACTGTTCAACCTTCCATACTGTAGTATAACTATTTTGTCCATGGATATTCAGAATGTTTTGGGATTTGAAATACACATAGAACAGGGAAAGGGTTAACTAATTAGCAATAGTTATGAATATGTGATGACCTTTGCATTAGTTTGGATCCAGATGAGACACCGAGTAACACACTGTCTCCTCAGGAACCACACTGTTTGATACAGTGAAATGTTTCAACAATAAAGAAAATAAAGATCCACTTAAATCTGAAGCAGACGACATTTGTTTCAGCAATAGTTGACAGCATTATGTCCATTAAGACTTGTCCATTAACCATTAGTCTGCTGAGAAAATTATGTTTATACAATTTTTCACTCACTACGTTTTTTAAAATTCAATCTATAAGTCAGTGGACCAAACAGTTTGGATCCTGTGAGACGCCGAATTACCCAACCTCTCGTCTGGATCCAAAGTGTTTAAATACCTGTACAGTAGAACCTCTCTATAACGGCCACTAAATTACATCAAGTATTTGTGTTAAAGGCAGGTGGATGCTAAAAAGCAAGGTGAAAGTAAAACAGAACGCTCCTATAGGAGCGTTCTGTTTTACTTTCACCTTGCTTTAAGCAACCACCTGCCCAAAATACCAACTAATTGACACACATTTAGTGGCCGTTATAGAGAGGTTTTACTATATAAGTAATCATTCCTCTGCCCACAGCAGGCTAATTGTTACTGATGATGATTTACTATTTATTGCAATACACGGGCGTGTGTTTGTTTCACGACAGAAATATAACGAGTCCTTACATAATATTTTCAAGTAGGCCATATTTTACAGAAAAAGAATGACATTATCTTATCTAGATCTAAATTTATATCCTTACCACTACAATGACAGACACCACTAAGGTTAACACTTGGCGCGCTTTGTAGTTTGTCGTCTGTTCAAATTCTCGTCTGCTGCATTTTTAAACATGATCCGATTTGCCAAAAATTCTGAGAAAGTATTAGGTAGGTGTAAAACAGATTGAATCCGGGCCAGACACCAACATACGAGGGGTCTGATCTAGGTGCGAGCTTCTCCTCTATTTGGAATACCTCTGTACTAAAGGGTTAATACTACAACGACCTCACTTCGGCTTAAAGACTGTTCATTAAGAATTCTTGGTCTGCTTTTTTAAACTAGGGCAGTCTTTTTAACGAGCTCTGGGCTCATATATACTTTATCCGTTTAAATCCTCTCATGAATGGGGCTCTTTCATAGATGGCCAAATCTCTCAAGGGCATTGGCTACCCACTGCCTGTGCAAACATGGCATTATCCAGTCTAACCACAAAAATCTCAGTATAAACACTCTATTAGGGTTGGGTAGTTTACTTCATTCACGAATTAATTTTCAAAACTGAATTACAAGATAGGTATTGGCAAATAGTAATTACAGTTGAACTTCGATATATCGAATTCGGATAACTCGTACTTCGGATTAACTCGATGTAAAAGTTCGGCCCTTCTAAACTTTACAAAACAACATTATTCTACAATGTATCAATACGCATATCTAGAAACACGTTAGACAGTTGAATGCAGGTCGAACGTAATGCTGAAACTCCTACATGAGCTTTCAACATCACTTTAGATATGTATTAAACTGTGAACTTGAGAAATTGTTCAGATTAGAAATAGGATGACTCGAACTTCTGTTATCTGGTAATATGTATCGTCTCTTAAAATTCCAAATATTTAAGTTCAGTTGTACTTAGATGTCGAGTTTGACTTATACCCTACCACTATCGTACCTTGTACTGTCCTACTACAGTCGTACCTTGTACATTCCTACTACAGTCGTACCTTGTACATCTCTACTACAGTCGTACCTTGTACATTCCTACTACAGTCGTACCTTGTACATCTCTACTACAGTCGTACCTTGTACATTCCTACTACAGTCGTACCTTGTACATTCCTACTACAGTCGTTCTTGGACACTTTAACCCTTTACTACATAGATACCTCACTCGATGCTATTGGAAACAGAGCATACCCAGGTTAAAGGGCTCCCATAGCAGAACTCAAGCATCTGACCAGGGTCTGCCTCAGTTTGCTAAATGGAATGATATAGATCTGGCTCTACAGTTTCTGCCATGGTAACACATTCACATGATCATACTCAGGTAATCAATATTCATGAGTTCATTATTTTCTATGTGAATATTCATGAGGTAAAGTTCAATCACATTTGTACATATCTGATGACTCTAACTTATCGTTTTATGGATGGACCGTCTGATCTGGGTCTACTGTTTGCATAGGCGTTTAAAAGACGTATCTATCAGGTAAATGTTAACTATTATCACGAACAGGCAGTTGTGTAATCTGACTCAATTCTTAGTTTATATTGTTTTCATCTATACAGCAAAACCTCTCTAAATCGGACATTAAATTTGGTATTAATATCGGTCTTGGAGACAGGTTACAGCTTAATGGAGCTTAATGGAGCTCTATGAGCTTTCTGCATGGCTTTCATTCTTCATTAAGCAGCCACCTGCCTATGAGTATATTAATTCTTCTCTACCAGAACTCCGGTTTAGATGGATTTTACTGTATTTGCTTCACACATTGCCAGCGTGACCACTGGCCAGCATTGTTGGGGGATTCAAATGAGACACTGACCTGTCCACGAGTTTATAAAACTTTCTGCTTGAGTCTGAGTTCATTCTCAAGCTTCTGATTTGTCAGATGCTTGAGAATTAGCTCAGGGTCAAGCTATTTAGTGTACTATTTTACGCAGGATTTGGGATTTATCAGAGGCATGCTCTAAAGATTGTGTCGGAATTTGCATTGTCAAGCCTTCCTTTGATGATGAAAGTGTTGCTATCGTTGATGAAGCAGACAGAAACAAATATCAAAGGATATAATATTATATGCACCACCCTAGAAATGCAATTTAAAATTAGCAAGATAAAATCTAATAACACATATAGACGCATTCCCGATTGACTTTCAACATTGTTTGGATCCAGATCAGCCGTCGAGTGGCTCGATGTCTTTTCCTTTTACACATTAGTTGGCAGTCTGACATTTTGTTTTAATAGAATACGTATTTGGTATGAGGACTGAAGCAGACGAGAAGTTTTGCAGACGGCTATTGCTTAAATACTAGTGCGTTAAGAGGTAATTATGCAAAAACATGAATTGATTTGTTGATTATTCTACTGCCACTTATTGCCCTCAAACTGAATTGTACCGTCTGCTGCAATTTGCGTTAATTTTCTTCGATTGTCTTTCAAACAATATGCTAACAGTATCAACCAGTTTGGCTCCTGATGAGACGCCGAGTTACTCGGCGACGCCGAGTTACTCGGCGTTTCGTCTAGATTCAAACTGTTGCCATAGGCAATCGCATATTCGCCACTGACAGTTAAAGAGTTAATAGGTAACCATTTGATTGCGTGAAACGAATGTATATGCATTTGCAAACAATGTAGACCCAGATCAGATGGCTCTTCTCTGACCAGGGTCTGCACTGTTTGTCATTCAAATTCCTTTTATACACATGTATATGCGCTTTCTTAGTGTATACATGTGTAGATAGATTCCATAACTAAACACTGAAGGGTCATTCCACTTTGAAAACCCAGTATCCACAGAGTTAACCCTTACAACGCTGAATTTTCAAATGGACTATTCCAATATTCAAACAGGTCAAGCATATGGTAAATATTTAGGGATTTTTCGAAAGAGAAGTGTAACATGACAAACAGTGCATACCCTGATGAGAGGGCTCCTATAGGAGCCCTCTCATCTGGGTCTACACTGTTCGCAAAGGACATTAGTGACTCGTGTCCCGCACTGTAAGAGTTAATTATGCAAAACCCCAGAGAGACGCTGAATATAACTGGCTTATCAGATCAATGAAATTACCATTAAAAGTACATTACGTCAGATGTGTAGCTTTAAATTGCTTCTCATTAAGTTTTTCAACACTTACTGATTGTATAATTAGAATCTTCAATGGCTTGTTATATATCTATTTGTTACACCCAAATGATAAAATACTATAAAATCACTTTACAAAAGCCACAGTATGTAGCACTAAGATCATTTTTACTTAACCCTTTGCCTTACAGAGATTTTTTGACGCCTTTGCACACAGAGTTGGCCCAGGAGTAAAATCATGCAAAGGGTCTACTCTGTTTGCTTATAGAATACCACCACCACCACTACTACTACTACTACTACTACTACTACTACTATTAATACCAAATACCAATAATAATAATAATAGACTTAATAGTAATAATTAATAATATATGTAATAATAATGAAGATATATGCAAACAGAGCAGACCCTGATCTGATAAGAGCTCTGTTGCAAAGACGTCTATCAAGTAAAAGGGTTAAGCTACATGTACCACCTGCCTCATAAACCCGTGATTAGACTTCTTTTGAGTTGTCGTTGGATATATATATATATAGATGCAGAATGTTACAACGCCCAGAATGCATTTAATAAAATTGATAACAGCTCACAATATTTTAGTTTTCATTTATCCAAAACCAGTTCGAATGGGGGAGCATATTCATGAACAAACGGATAGAAAGAAAGTACACTGTTTTCAAAAGACTGACCATACAGTTATGCAGGTAACCTAGTGCATTTTGTTACACTGCAATTCAAACAGAGATTACAGAGCCATATATAAAAGTGCATACATGTATGTCAAATATATATACTAATATCGTCATTTCTCCATCGAAACCTATGTTGTGGCTACTCTTTAGAATCGTCTCTTTGAGACAATGCTAAAGAGTGGTCAAAATATAGGGTTTGGTGGATAAAAATAAAGGAGCTCTTCTCGAAACTGTAAAACGAAAAGTTAGGAAATGTTCTTGAAAAGAAAAGTTTACGCGTCATATCCATTACCATTTACAAACACCCTTTCACGCCTTATCAAACATTGTAGACCCAGATCAGACGCCTCCTGTTGGGTCCGGCTGATCAGAGTTTACTCTGTTTGTTTATGGACTCTACAGTTTCTACTAATACCAAATTGCCATGTGTACATATGCCATTATAAAACCCCAGCTAATAAATATTCATGATGTCATTATATCTTACATGAATTATTCCTACAACAAAATATTAACTCGGGGCCTACTATAAATGAGATTGTTCTTATTTTATTTTTATTTGCAGATGATATGGCTCTGTTAGGTAATTCGCCAAAAGAATTACAAGACAGTTTGAATTTATTACGCTCTTATTGTACAGATGCCTGAAAACTCATGACGTCATTTATCCATGTCATCTTTTGCTGACACAGTCTATGTACATGATGCAGTTTGTCACTGATGCATGATATCGTTTGTTCTAATCGATCTAAATCGTCAACTCGGTGAAATGGGGTTGCATTTACCTATGAATTCCACATGCAGCCTTTTTGCACCAGAGCCAACGATTTTTGAATTTCAATTTCTATTTCCCATTGCAAGCAATGCAGATCCTGATGAGAGTGATCCTACAGGAACTCACTCATCCGGGTCTACACTGCGTGTGGTAAAAATTGTGCTTAGCACATAATGGATTACACTCAGATCTGTTTATCACCAGTGCAAGGTTGGTGACTATGCAAAATTATTATGAAAGCATTACAAATTGTATATATGTAATTGTATATATGTTTTCTCTCTGTTTGAGGGCCTCATGGAAGATTGGTCATAACCAAATGAGTACTCTCGTTAAATAAAGTCTTTATTATTATTATTATTATTATTATTATTATTAATGGGGTCTGGAAGTTAATGCTGAGAAATCAAAAGTTATGGTTTTTCGTAAAAGGGGTGGGGTTCTGCAAAACGAAAGTTGGGTATATGATGGAAGGGAGGTTGAGATAGTAGATCATTTTAATTACTTAGGCACAGTGTTTAGCTATACTGGAAGCTTTGGCATGAATAATGAACACCTTATAGGTAAAGCAGTCAGAGCGCTGAATACGCTATTTATTAATTGTAAAACAGTCCCCCTTAAACCAAAAGTTTTATGCCAGTTATTCGATGCATTTGTTGGATTGATTTTAAATTACTCCTCTGAAGTGTGGGGGTATACAAAGTCGAAAGAATTAGAGAGAATACATTTAAAGTTTTGTAAGCGTCTTCTTAATGTACGTACAACTTGTTGTTCTGTTGGTGTATATGGCGAATTAGCGAGATATCCATTATATATTGCCCGTTACTGTAGAATTATTAGGTATTGGTGTAAAGTTTGTAAATCTGAAAATATAATTTTAAAGAAAATGTATGAACTGGGATTGGAGGATTGTCAATTAGGCTATAAAAACTGGGTTTCAAATGTTAAAAAGTTATTAGATGATTACGGCTTCCCCAACGTATTTGCAAATGTTGATATTATTGATGTGTCGAAATTTCACTCAGTTTTTAGACAACGAGTTGTTGACTATTTCATCCAAGAGTGGTCAGCGGCTATTGAGCGAAGTCCTGTATTAGACGAATATAAACATTTCAAAGAACATTTTATATACGAAGTGTATTTAGATAAACTTCCGTATGATTTACGTTTATTTATATTTACGCTATAGATTGTCTGCACATTCTTTAAGAATTCATACCGGTAGATTCGGAAGAGTACAAATACCACGACATGAAAGATATTGTTTATGTTGTAATATGCATGATCTTGAAGACGCATATCATTTTATTTGTATTTGTCCTCTCTATAAAGAAGTAAGAGAAAAATATCTACAAAGATGTTATTATGAAAGACCATCTGTTTTTAAATTTAACGGTTTAATGAAAACTGCAAATAAAGATATCTTGTATAAATTAGCATTATATTTAAAGTGTGCAACAGACAAAAGAAATAAACATCTTAATAATATATCGAATTAATTCTGAACAGGTTCAAGTCAGTTTCTTTCTATGCACATATTAAACAAAAATATTATTTATCTATATTATTTACTCTCCTATCGATACAAAGAATAAAGCCAAGTTCGAAGATTGCGTGTGTTTTTTTGCAATCAAAATGTTTTGATATACTTATCTTTTCAAAATGTTTTGATATTCTGTATGTATATTATGACGATGTACTATGTACAAGTCTTTAATAAATTATCTGTTCATGAATATTCAACAAGGAAAGGGTTAGCCCTTTCCACGTTCTTTGTTTTTTCCTCCAAAGTTCAGTACCTACTGAATATTCATGAACACAATTGTTATAATGAAATATGGAAGGTGGAACATTTTAGCAATTTTAGAAAGTAAAGAAACAGATCTTTCAAATTCCAGTAACAAACAGAGCAGATTCTGATCCGTCGGCTCCTCTTGGATCCGTCTGATCTGAGTAGTCTCTGTTTGCAATGCGTGAAAAGGCGTTTATGTGAGGAGAAGGGATAACAGAATACAAGGGAAAGACGGTTTACCACTAATCTAAATTCTCTGTGCATATTGACACAACCATAAATTCCCATCCACAAATAGTTGAAAATATCATAGATATGCATGTCTTATCTAAACAGCCATAGCCCTTATCACGACGTGAAAAATATCGATGACTCCTAAACATCTAATCTACTGCAATTTTCACTTACCTCCGAATAGTTCAAACTTTTTAAAAACAACTCTTGAACGATTCTTAAACTTAGATAACTGATAAAACGCCGAGTTCACCAAGTTTACTCTGTATCCAAACTGCTTAATGCAGAAAGTTCCGAAAGAACATCTATACTGCTATCATTTAACCCTTTCCTTCATATAAACGCATTTTCACGCATTTGCAAACAGAAGACCCAGATCAGACGGCTCCTATAGGAGCCTTCCGATCAGGGTCTGCTCTGTTTGCTTATAGTATAATATAGATCTGATTTGATAATTTATGCCATGGTCTACAAATCCCTCGTATATAATGCCACTATGTAAAATGCATGTCAAGATGTGTGTTGTATAGATAGCGTTTGATAGACATGTTTTATGAGCTCTTCACATTCTTTCCACCCATTATTTCAGTCGACGTTTGTTTTACCACCTCGATGAATATAAATACTTAAACATGTATTAGCCACTTCCCTTTCTCCTTTATCATGTTAACCCTTTATCTCATGAATATTTATGTAAAAACTAACTGCAAGATGAATATGTTTGTTCGTATCGTGGTTTTACGTCGCTGCAGCAGTATTTCAGCCATACCGCGACGTCCAGCTAATTACAAGTATAGTAAAACCTCTCTTAACCGGACGTTAAATTTAGCATAAGTATCAATCTTGGTGACAAGTGGCAGCTTAATGAAGGATGAAAGTCTTGCAGAAACTCCTCTAGGAGCTTTCTGCATGACTTTAATCCTGCATTAAGCAGCCACCTGCCTAAAAGTATCTAAATTCTTCTCTACTAGAATTTCGGTTTAAAGGGGTTTACTGTATAAGAAGACCCCGGAGGTCTCTCTGTGCATGGAACAAAATACACTGTAAAAATCAAAATCAAACGAGTAGCACCACCGACCAAGTACAAGCAAGCTGGAAATAAATATTAATTAACCGAAATTTTACATTGGCATATAAACAAGGGATTTGTATCCTGCCAGAAACTGCAGAAACATTTCTATAGCATTGTCGCAAACTGAATAATTATAGGGTAGCTTTTGTCGCCTGTCTGCTTGTTTCCAATCAAGGGTTCTCCAACCAGGAGTAAACATAAACACAGAGACTGAAATATATAGATGATTATATTTATTAAAGTAGCAATGAAAATGTCTTCATGTAAAGCACATAACTTTACAAGCCAACGGCAGATTGGCAGATTCAACACATATCAATCATTACTTATAAACACATTTAACAACATCAACAATGAAATAATACTTATACTCTGAACTACTAAAAAGACAAACAATTCAATATAACAAACCTGAAATACATAGATGCATATATTTACTATAGAAGCAATGGCAATGTCTGCATGCAAATCATAGAACTTTACAAGCCAATGGCAGGTTGGTGAATGTACCGAAGCAAAGCAGAGCACGTACACGTGAAATGTTAAAGCGACAGTCATAAAGTTGAAGCTAACCCATGCTTTTAAAGTTTTATGAACGACACTCATCACAGTTATCCACATTGAATCCTGTCTGGTGGACCCCCACCCCCCCACCCCCCGGGCGGGTGCGAGTGATGTCCTCGTCACTGTCCGCTTCAGACAAGAAAGTAATACTATTTGCATCATGTCTTGCCACATAACTTGTATTGAGTCCCGAAGCAACAAGTGCTCTTCGCATAGGAATAACATACTTCCCACTGTTATCTGAAGAATCAGGCTGGCCACTGCCACTATCCGATGCTTCTTCGATGACAACTGCTTCGTGCTTGAATAATCCGGCTCAACAAAGCATGGAAGGTCCATGAATGGTAGCAACATATTCCACTTCATAGACAGGCATGACGTCGACTGACAACATAAGTAGAATGCTCCCAATTGTCAGCTAGCTTCTGCTTTCAGTTCAAGCCAACATTCCTTACAAGGATCCGATCGCCTTCCTTGAGCTCCACATAGCGGACTCAAGCATCATACACTAGTTTATTACGTCCAACACTTTTTGATGCCTCCTCAGATGTCTTCTTGTATGCTAAGGTGAGCCTATCCTGCAGCTTGTCTGCGTAATCGCAGCGCTTGTTCGCCTAAACTGCATCATTGGGTAGGTAGCCCAAGAACAGCATCAATGACCAACCTAGGATGACGCCCAAACATAAAAGAATGGCGAGGCCCCTGTACTCTCATGGACTGTCGCATTGTAAGCATGCATGAGAGTTGGTACGCGTAACCTCCAATCCGTTTCTAAGAAGGACCTAAGGTGTCATGCATGTAGAGCAGGGTGGAATTGAAGCGACCAATCATTCCACTACCCATTTGATGATATGGAGTAGTCGTTGTCTTTTTAATTCCTGTCAATTTGCAAAGCTTCTTTATCACACAGGACTCAAAGTTGGCATCCCTGTCACTCTGTAGCTTGGCGGGAAAACCATAATGCACAAACAAGTTTTCAAAATGGATTTTGGCAGTTGTTGCAGCTGTTTGATTCCTCATTGGGAACGTTTGTGCGTATCTTGAGGAGTGATCAGTGATGACAAGAACATTCTCAAATCCACCTTTCGATACAAACAAGCTCAATTCCAGTTCCACTGCTCTTGTTGGCTTCACGTTTCTTCTTATGCACCTGTCACAGTTCTGGATCTTCGATTTCACATACCCATCAATGCCTGGTCAGAAAAGTATCCGTTTATCAAGGAAATTGTTCTCTCTCTACCCTGATGACCAAGATCATAATGGTAGGATATGAAAAAGTCACGTAACGACTCTGGTAAAACGAGTTGCTGTATTGATCCTGGTGAGTCTTGCGTTCTCTGAAAAGAACACCATCAACCAGCTTGTATTTCTGCATTTTGATAGAGAGTCGTTTGTCTATCGGTCTGATGGCATGCTGGCTACCTGGACACATCTGACAAGATACTTCATATTTTGTCTTGAGTCTGGGCCTTAATCCAATGTTTCTGTTTCAGAGCTGTTGAATGTAGGAAGTCATCTTCAGGTACACTGGAATCTATGATGTTATTGATTTCTGTTTGATCCTCGATTAAAATATCGACTAGGGGAACATTAAGTGAAGAAGTTGCCATAAGTGAGGATGAAAGTGGCCCCGAGACTTCCTGTTCATGGTTAGTTTAGTTGCGTATTGAGAGACCATCACCATCAGCATTATTGACCCCTCTGCGATAACGAGTGTTAAAGTTGTAATTTTGTCAGCTATGCTTTTCATCTTTGACCTGTTGAATCAAGTTTTGCTGACATCAAAACAAAGTTGATCGAATTATATTTCACAATCTCGAATTGTCACCATCGATCCACTATCTATCAATGCACGGGTTTCTACACTACAAAATCAAATTATGGATTCATTTGCATACCCAATAAGTCTGTCCATCAGTTTCCTGTTTCATTTAGGCTTTTGATAGGCCTGTCTCCAGAGTGTCCTTGTCTAGAGACGTTCGCTTCTGGTTATGTCCTTTCCAGGGTCCAAACTTATAAAGCTTTTAGTTGAGTCTGAGTTTCGTTCTCAATCTTTTGATTGGTCAGATTTGAGTTCTCAAGCTTTTGATTGGTCAGATTTGAGCCAAAGGCTCAAATCTGACCAATCAAATGCTTGAGAACGTTCTCAGACTCAACTAAAAGTTTTATAAGCATGGACCCAGATCTTGTTCGAATTCGAACTCTTCTTTGCTGCATTCCCTTGTGCACAGTTCTGCCCATTTCCTGCTTTCTCATCGTTTAATGCTTTCATCTTCTTCTCAAGACTTTCTATCTTTGCAAGAAGAAGGTCCAACATTGTAGAACTCTCTTGATCAGTTGATACTGCTGCAGACTGATGCTTAACGGACACGTCCATTTATAGTCCTCTGACCTTACTTCCTGAACCAGTGTTTCGAAATATTTTGCATTCTCAAAATTTGTACGAGTTGCATTTTGTCTTAAATTTCGCCAAAACTTCGCTATGAACTTTTAATCTCTCTCCTCTTGACAAACACTTTTCTTTTCAGTTACTCTCTGAATGAGACCTTGGAGTCGCATCGACCATGCATGTACAGTTTCATCTTGTTTCTGTTTAGCTGCTCTGGACTCATAAAGTATTGTGTCTCCCGGAACTGTGAATCCAATTTTTTTCCAGCTTTATAAGCATCTGTTCCTCACTAGCGTGTGTTCCTAGGGGCAAAATCAACCGCTTGGCACAACTTCGCAAATACATTCTTATTGCATGGGCTATCAGGTACTCTGGAAATCTTTTTTCTCTCTTATACATGCCACTTCAAACTTCCACTCCTCGTAGGTAACTTCTGATTTGGCGGTACTCCTGCTTTCAGTCAATGGTCAATTTTGTTGTTTAATATGCTTAATGTTTAATGTTTTTCGTCTTGATATGCGTCCTGTTATGTTTTGTCTTGTGGCTTTACCGTTTCTTGTTTGATGGTGTTTGGTGCGGTGTCATTTCGTGTGTGGCTCTCCCTGTTTGACTATTTATCCATATTTAGTTGAGCTCCTGAGAAAACGGAAAATTTCAGGAAATGCGTGTGTTTGTCAGAACCCGAGCAACCTTTGCTTTTCTTCCTGTCTACCTCTGAATGCGATGAGCTGTCTTCATCATACGACACTTCACTACTAAGTTTCCTGCTTCTCTCAAGTAATTCATGTTCCCCCTTTTTCAAATCCTGTTCTCTTTTCTTAATCTCATGTAACCTTGTCTGTTTATCTTTTCTCCATTTTCCTTCCTGGTCATGTTTCTTTTCAATCTTAGCTAGCTCTTTCTCTTTCCCAACGTGCCAACGGCAGATTGGCGAATGCACCGACGTAAAACAGAGCACGTGCACGTGAAGTGTTGGTCATTTCAAAGGGAAAGACATAAATTTGTAGCTAACCCATGCTTTTAAAGGATATTTTACCTAATATAAATGAGCAGAAAACGTAAGTTACTTACACCATTTATTTCTAATCAAAATACGTCAACATTCAGTCGTGCTAAAAGGTTCCCGCAACATTATGCCATTGGCAAACAGGACAGATCATGATCCGAGTACTCCTACAAGAACTGTCTGATCTAGGTCTACTCTGTTTGCAGAGGTGTTCAAAGGCGTAGCTATAGAGTGAAGGCTGGCTTGCATTGACAAACAGTTCGGATCTAGATGAGACGCTGAGTAACTCGATGTCTCATCAGTATCCAACTGCTTGACACTCAGTCAGTAGTTTCTGAAAAATCCTGACCTGTGTCTACTCTGTTTTCAAAAGCGTTAATAGTCATACCTGGGTAAAAGGTTTAAAACAAAGTAAAATATGAGAATGAGCAAGACCATGAGTTATACTCGTATTGATGTAAATATAGCTCACGGTCTTGCTAATTTCCATCTATACTATAGGCAAACAGAACAGACCCTGATCAGACGGCTCATATAGGAGCCGTCTGTTCTGGGTCTACTCTGTTTGCAAAGGCGTAGAAATGTGTATTTATGGAGTAAAGGGTTAACCGAGAAGACTCAGGGTCTGCCCATTTGCTTATGGAATAATGTAGATCTGGTTTTACAGTTGCTGCCATGGTCAACAGACCCTGTGTTCATATACCATTATAAAAACTCAGCTAATAAATATTCACATTGTCATACTTTCTGACACGTACTTCTACAGTACAACCCCTCTAATGCGACCACTAAAAACGGGCAGCATTCTGGGTGACAGAGGCAGGTGGTAGCTTAATGCAGGACGAAAGCTATATGCAGAAAGCTTTCTGCATAACTTTCGTCCTTCATTAAGTAACAACCTGCTTATTAAGACAACTATGGTTATTTTAGTAGTCGCATAAGAGGGGTTCTAAATGTACATTCATCGGGCAAATGGGCAAGGGACGTTTGGACTATATGGGCTGAAAGCGAAATGCATTCTCTGCTTCGACTCATATCCTACCTGCCTAATGTACAAGGAAGTTTCGTGTCACTTTTTTCTATTGTGGAAAGGCGTATCTAAGTATGAGCAAATGTTTGTCTCTGTTTCAACAAATGGTATGTAATCTCCGATCTCTTTGTTAACCACTATCCTGTTGAATATTCAGATATAAATCCATCCGCAATGAATATTAATTAGGTTCAATAATTGAAAAGTTGGGTTAGATATAGCCACTGAATGATTATGGAATACAGTGCAGACCCATCTGAGAAAGCTCCTCTTATATGGGTCTTCACTATTTACAAATGTAGATATGTACTCTAACCGCATGATAAGGATTAACACTTACACCAATGAATTTTCAAATGGACTATTCCAAAGTTCAAACCGGTCAAGCTAACGGTGAGTATTTCGGGGATTTTTCTAAAGAAAATTGTTACATGACAAACAGTGCAGACCCTGATGAGAAGGCTCCTCTAGGAGCCCTCTCATCTGGGTCTACACTGTTTGCAAAGGAAATTAGTGTTTCCCGCATTGTAAGGGTTAAAGATGTCTTTTTTTCGCTTATATCTGAAGTTTCATCAATGGCGTACAATAGGTCGGATGGCTGGTTCTGATAAAACTGGTCATTCATACAGATGAAAAATGGCAAATGTTTATGGAATTGTATGCATTGGGAAAACGTACTATTGACAAAGATATACTGGCTGTCTTAAATATCCTCAATGGCTATAATTCTAAAACAAAATTTCCATGAAATTGAGAATTTATTATACACCCCAAAGTAACCTTTAGCACCATAAGCGAATTATTTTGAGATTAATTGTAGTAGTAGTTTCGCGTTTCAATATACATGTTCCTTTCCCATCGTTCCAACAACTAGTTACTTAGCTTCCTATCTGGATCTACACTGTTTCAGAGGCAAAGGTTGTCTCCAATTCTCCGGTAACTTTGAAAGGCCGAAGAGTGACAACCGTAACATCTGATCACAATTATTTGTAAATCCATTATCTCATTGATTGGATATCAAGTCGACAACGATTAATTGATTGCAAAAAGCTGACTGGAGACAACAAGTTACTTTATAACAGTAAAGTCTCGCAAAAGCGACCACATAATTTATTAACATATGAGCCTTTTAAAGCAGGTAGTTGCTTAATGCAGGACAAAGTGATACAGAAAGCTCCTACAGGAGCTTTCTGTATTACTTTTGTCCTGCATTAAGTTACCACCTGTTTTAAAAGTCCAGAATTATATTTATTTTGAGTGGTCGTATAATAGCGATACTTTACAGTACAAAAACTATTTCATTTGACACTACACTACCTGTTAATGCACTAGTGTTGTTCATACGATGAAGAGGAGAGAATTTAATGACAGAAAGCACTAACACGTTTTACGACTGTTTTCATGAAAACTGCGCAATATAATAAAACATTATCTTCATACATGCGCATATTTACGTTTTGTATATAGAGCTATTGGACAACTGTCCGATCTGTGTCTGCTCTGTTTGCTTAAATAATGCATTATCCAATTTTAAATTTACATGTATCAAATATTCATGAAGTCATAATTTCTTATATGTTCATGACAGAGACGCCTTTTGACGTCATTGCAAACTGAATAGACTTAGATCAGGCGGCTCCTGTAGGAGGGTTCTGTTTGATTATGAAATAATATATATCTTATTCTGCAGTTAGTTTCTGCTACGGTAAATATTCTCTTGTCCATATTGCCATTATACTAACTAAGCTAATCAATATTTTCATTATACATGTATTATTATTACACAATATTAATGAAATAAATGAGACAGTTTTTACGCATTTCTGAGGCCCTGATAAGATGCGTCAATTAAACAATTCAAAGGATAACTTCGTTATTTCTCCACCAAACCCAATGTTGTGACCACTCTTTAGAATTGTCTCCTCGAGACCATTCTAAAGAGTAGTCATAACATAGGATTTGGTGGAGGAAGAACGGGTTTAGTATTTGAGTACGCACGTTTATCTGATGCTCTGCATTAGCAAACAGAGATGATTAAGATCAGACAGCTCATGTATGAAATAATATATACATGACTTGTATCTGATGCTAAAGTTTCTGCATTGGTAAACTTGACCTTGTTCATTATGCCATTATAAAATATTAGATTCAGTGGAACCTGTCTAAAGCGACCTTATATTGACTGGACACGGGAGTCTTAAAAATCAGGTGATTGCTTAATACAGGGTAAAGTAATACAGAAAGCTCCTATGGGAGCTTTCTGTATTACAGTTGACCTGCATTAAGCTACCAATTGCCTAACAAACCTTTAATTAGACCCCTTGTAATGGTCGCTTTAGACCTGTTCAACTGTACAGTGTAATATAGATTTATATTGGTGGGTGCTTTTTTGCAGAATGTTGGTACTTTCTGTATTTATTGCGTCCTAAATTTAGTTACCATCTGTCTGAATAACCGTCAAGTTTACCTTTATTCTTAACTTTTGAATTGATCTACGGTTTTCTGTACATTTTCCTTTTTTAAAACAAAATCAGAGTGTCAACCCGTTTAGATGTGACTGAATCCAAACCTTTTCAAAACACTATTACAACTTATTAGCCCATAGCATGTGAAAGCCCAATTAAACGGTAGACTACTTATGTGAAGCAGTCATAACAATGTTCTGACTCACTGTCATATGGGACTGACTGATTTTAACCCTTATCCCGCTATCCACGACACGACCAGCATTTGCAAACAGCTTGGATCCAGATGAGACGCCGAGTAACTCGGCGTCTCATCAGGATCCAATCTGTTTGACACTCGGTCGATATTTTCTTAAATGCTTGATCGAATCGGATTTAGACATGAATTTGAGACATAATAAAAATTTAAGCAGACATTATTTTTACAGCGAATTAAGGGTCACGGTTTTTATAGCAAGTCCATGAACGTATCTTTTCTGTACTCAAAGTATCCATTATCCCTTAGCTTGCTGTTAAAATAATGTCTGCTTATAGATATGTTACCATTTACCTCAGATTCGTTCAAGCTTTTGGGAAACTGTTGACCGAGTGTCCAACAGCTTGGGTTCTGGTGGGTCGAGAAGAGACACCGAGTAGCTCGGCATCTCATCTGGATACAAACTGTTGACAAATACCTGTCATGTTGCGTTTGATGCTATAAAGGATAAGAAAAGTGAATTATATGCACGTTCTTAATTGCTTTAGCGAGATTTTCAAAAAAAAAAAGAAATCAACAAATCCTATATAAAACAATATATTAACCCTTTACTCCATGAATATTCATGCAAGAAGTAATGAAGGCATGAATATTAATTAGATTCATTTTTATACTGGAATATGAACATAGGAGGTTTTGACCATGGCAGAAACTGCACAATCAGATCCTTATATTATAAGCAAAAAGAGCAGACCCTGATCAGACGGTTCCCTCCTCTATAGGAGCCGTCTGATCTTGGTCTACTCTGTTTGCAAATGTGTAGAAAGGCGTATTTATGGAGTAAAGGGTTAAGTTATCACATGCCATTTTACAATTATTATTTTTTAATCTTTTACGGACCAATCCCGATGTCTCTGGATGTAAATTATCTGACATTGTTATCTCGTTGATTTGAAGAAATGAAAGAGAGAAAACCACACAAGAAATCTGACAAAGGAGACCATTTCTATCAGTGAATTTAGCATACCAAAGAGTAACTCTTATCTCGCTTACGGTACTAAAGTCAAATTTACAATCAGCTTGTGTACAGAATAGATGCGGAGTAGCTCGGTGTCTCATCAGGATCCAAACTGCGTGACACTTTCCGAAAAGTCTGTGTTACTGACACTTTGTCACTAGCATCTCAAAATACTTACGCAAGATCCAGTTTTTTACCAGACATTTATTTACTGTTGAATAAGGGTTATAACGACGTTTCACACAGTGGATTCGCTCATATACAGTAAACCTCTCTATATAACGGCCACTGAAGTGTGTTAATTAGTTGATATTTAGGGCAGATGGTTGCTTAAAGCAAGGTGAAAGTACACAAAATACTTGACGTAATTTAGTGTCCGTTATAGAGAGGTTTTACTGTATATAAGAGTTGGATCATTTCGAAATCAAAGTGAAACTGAAAATGGTAAGCACAGTTAAACATGTTTATAACGACCGTCAAGAGGAAGTCTCATTATGTACCTTTAAACTGTAGTTAGACACTATTTTAATATTCAGTCTTAGAAATCGAGCACGCGTTAATCTAGTAACAAAATAATTTGGTTTTAATATACATTAAACCCCATATAAGGCGACCACCAAAAGAGGTATAATTTTGGGAGTTTAAAGACAGACGCTAGCTTAAGGTAGTTCGCGCTGTTGCTCGGCAAAAATCGAAGTTTATCCAATTAACATCATATTTGGTCCAAGTATTCAGAAAGTTACCGCCTACACGACTGTGACGTTCATTTTAAATTTGACGTCGGTTGCTTAGCAATATATGACGTCAAAAGCGCCCTCTGGTGTAATCTAAGCAATTCACATGTGCTTGAGTATTTCTTTATTTATTTACAAATGCCGTTGCGTATTTCAATGATTCGAAAACTGTTTTGAAGAAGAAGAATAGTTCTTCAATATGAAGAACTACCTTAAGCGCGAACTACCTTAAGTGGTCGTTTTAGAGCGGTGTACTGTACAATGGCTGATATAAATACAGTAGAACCGTGCTAATGGTTCCTATATGAGCTTTCTGTATTACTTGTGTCCTGCATTAAGCTACCACGTGTTTTGAAAATCCAGAATTATACTTCTTTCTAGTTGGTCGAAATAGCGTGACGTTTCTGTACATTAACCCATTACCTCATAGGCTATTTTTAGATACAACCTCTTCGAATAAATCTACCGAAAAGGAGCATTAATTAGAGAAACGGACGTTTTTAGAATTTTGTAGTTTTGTTCCTATAGGAGCAAATGCTCTATTTATCAAAATGGTTTCACAAAGTGACTGTTACAGAGTCGTCAAAAGTCGTCAATATGAGGGAAAGGGTTAAATTTACGTCAGCAAATCAAATTTATATTTTGCACACGGTTGGATTAACAAACAAGATTTATTTCTACACCGTCACGCATCGATTGGGATAAACTTCGTCGTAAACTGAGAAATTGTAAACTGAGAAATTGTAACTAATTTTATTACCCGTAAGTTTATGAATAATAAAGAAAATATGAAAGAATTTCCATGACTGCTTAATTTCATGTACCATAAAACAGTTGTTACATATAATTGAGGGGAAAATTAAAACCAAGGTATTTGAAAGTTTCGATTTAATGCAATTAACCACAGTTAAATACCAAGGAGAATTTCAACGCTGAATTTTCAGACGGACCATTCAAAATTCCAAAAAGATCAAGATTACCGTGAGTATTCGGGGATAAAACACGTGTAGCATGACAAACAGTGCAGGCCCTGATGAGAGGGCTCATAAATACGATCTCTCTTTGGTTTTACTAGAACCCCCCCCCCTTTGATTATTCATGGGCACAATAGTTATAACGAATACATATGGAAGGTTGAGCATTGTAGCCATTTTAGAAAGTAAAGAAACATTTTTTTTAAATTCCATTAGCAGACAGAGCAGACCCTGGTCATACGGTTCCAAGGCATATACGAGCCGTTTGATCTAGGTCCGCTCTGTTTGCAAATACATGAAAACATAAATATGAAGGAGAGGGTAAATCAGCCACCTGTCTTAACCCTTCTCTTGCTTAATTTTTAAACACATTTCTCCTTCTTTACCCATGCCATGTTGTATAATTACATATATCTTCACTGTGTACAAGTATTTCACTGCGAAATCACTGCTGTGGAGTGCACTGGTTGCACAATCAATTTGTAAATAGTGCAGACCCTGATGAGACAGCTCCTGCAGGAGCTGTCTCATCTGGGTCTTCACTATTTACAGGTAGGTATATTGACGTGAATAGCAAGCGAAGTGTTAAACCCCGGTGTAAAGGGGGTTACTTTATATTGTACAGTAGACCTGTCCTAAGCGACCAGTCATTTATTGCACATCGACAGATGGTTGCTTAATACAGGGCAAAAGCAAAGCAGAAAACTCCTGTAGGAGCTTTCTGCATTACTTTTGACCGGCATTAAGCTATACCACCTGCCTTACAGACCCATAATTATACCTCTTTTTGATGACCGCTTATCACTGGTTCTATACTGTATATTTATATTATTCCATAATAAAAGAGCAGACGCTTTTTCACGCATTTGCAAACAGAGTAGACCTATATAAGATGACTCATGTAGGAGCCGTCTGGTCAGAGTCTGCTGTTTGCTTATGCTATAATATTGATCTCATTCTACAGTTTCAGCCTGGGCCCAAAAATAAAAATAAAATCGGTTAATAAATATTCATGATGTCATTATTTCTTTCATGAATATTAAACAGGGAACGGATTGGCCATTTATTCCATTGATATTTTGATGATCTTCGATACATAAATAAAAGGTTCCCGGTATGGAATTGTAACAGAAGATGGGTTCAAGATTAAACCCGTCAAATAGCATACTCGAACCCTGTTGCCATGGCAACACCTATTTGTGGGATGCAGTAGATACCCTTCTTAATCCTAACAACGCTGAGTTTTAAAATTGGAATTTGACTATTCCAAAATTCAAACAGGTCAAGTGATTGTTTATATGGATTTTTTAAAGAAAAGTGTAACATGTCAAACAGTGCAGACCCTGAGGAGCCCTCTCATCTGGGTCTACACTGTTTGCAAAGTACATTAGTGATCGGTGTCCCACACAGTGAGGTTTAAGTGACAACTGAGATTATAGGCATTGGCGGATTTAAAGTAAGGGCATGGTTACTTAATACGGGACGAAAGTAATGCGGAAAGTTTCTTTAGTTAGCTTTCTGCATAACGTCCGTCCTGTATTAATTAAGCTGTCATCGGCCTCTATGACTCAGCTTGATACTTAATTTTAGCGGTTGCATTAGAGAGAAAGAGAGAGAGAGAGAGAGAGAGAGAGAGAGAGAGAGAGAGAGAGAGAGAGAGAGAGAGAGAGAGAGGAGGGGGGGGGGTAGTGTATACCGGTATTATACCTTTGTGTAATACGGAAATGTATGTGTTTAGCTCATCGACATTTTGTTCAGACTGCAGTTAACTTCATAAACAGTAGAACTTGTCTCCAGCGGTCATCAAAAAGAGGTCTAATTAATTATGGCTCTGTAAGGCATGTGGTAGCTTAATGCAGGCCGAAAGTAATGCAGAAAACTCCTATAGGAACTTTCTTCATTACTTTTGTCCCGCATTAAGCAATCACCTGATTTTTAAGACTCCTTTATTCAATAAATGAATAAACACTTGTAGTGTCATTCTAATTTAGACTTATATACGCATTTGCAAGCTTTGATTAAGCCATTCCCTCGTAGGCTATTGTTAGACCCAACCTCTTTGAATAAATCTACTCTATTTATCACAATGGTTTCAAGAAGTGACAATTACAGAGGCCTATAGGTGGTGGAAATGGTTAAACATGTTATAGTACATAACACAACTGTCTTGGCGAAACCCTTTGACAAGGGACTGGACGGTTTGTTATAAAATCCATTTTCATAAGTGACAGATTTCGTTACAAGTTTTACATATTCAGTTCGCGAACATTCAGATTAAATTACGGTCAGTGTTTTACCCAATATATGGGTATCCAAAGGCTTTCCACGCAAAGAGTTACCTTGCGCGGCTCGTTGTATTTGGTTTATATTTGGTATGCTAGATCATGAAAATTGAGCGTATAAGTATATTTTAAAATTCATTTAAAATAAGGTTAGTTAAAAAAAAAAAGGAACTGAAATATTTAAAAAGTTTTTGTTGGTAGCGAATAGATGTTTAGGGCTGTTTTAAACAGAACTTGCTATGCTCCGTAAAACATTACGCAAACGCGGGCCTACTTATTTAATATCTGAGTAAAGGGAGGTAATTAATAAATATCTTCATATACTCTTAACCCTTTCGCTGCCAATGCCGCATCTGTGATACCTATGCAAACAGTTTGGATCCAGATGAGACGCCGAGTAACTCGGCGTCTCATCAGGACCCGAACTGTTTGTTACTGTTACTATGTTTTTGAAACAAAAATGAAGAAAATCAAAAAAATGAAAATTTATAGCAGACGACAAAGTTAGCAGACGACACAGTTTGGCAGCGAAAGGGTTAATGTAGCCTAAAATCGGGTTTACTCAGGGAGCCAGTGGGGGTCTACCGTCCACCCCTAGACTTTTTTCATGGGTACCAAAATGCTCAGAAAAGTCGACTGAATCAGAATCGCGAATGTAGGCCCCTACCCAAGTTTATTTTTTTAGGTTATGTGTATTTTAACCGTTTCCATGGCAACCCCTTAGTTTTCGTAATGATGATCCATACCTGCAAAATCGCCCATATCACAGCCAGCTTTTGTCCTAAACCTATAAAACTGGTTACCGTGGTACCAAATTAAAGATAAGGACATTGTGCTTTTATTTCATGCTATTGTTTTAATTACCTAATTTGCATACCCATGAATATTAACAAAGACCTATGATAACTCATATGTCTTTGATATTAATGAGAACATTAAAAATAGCACAAAATGTATAGAAATAACGAAAACTTTTCACTTTTTTATCCTACAAATATCAGAAACAACTTCAAATGCAGTTTAACATGATGACAAAATCCTCAGAAAACAAAATATCTAATTTGAGGACCAAAACATTAACTCTAAGTAACGTTTTAACCGTTTCCGTGGCAACCCCCAGTTTTCGTAATGATGGCGCATACCTGCAAAGTCGTCCATATCACAGCCAGTTTTTGTCCTAAACCTATAAAACTGGTACCAAATTGAATACATTGTATAATACATTGTGCTTTTACTTCTAGCTATTTCTTGAAATTGTCTTATTTGCATAATCATTAATATTAATGAGAACATTAAAAATAGTAAAAAAAATATAGAACTAATATAACGTAATAATTAAAACTATTCACTTTTTAACCTACACATATCAGAAAACAACTTCAAATGCAGTTTAACATGATGACAAAATCCTAAGAAAACCAAAATCCTAAGATATCCAATTTGAGGACCAAAAAATCAATTCTAAGTAACGTTTTAACTGTTTCCATAGTAACCATTCATTTCGTGTATGTGTTATGTGGGTGTATAAACAGTATATGTGATGTGTGGATCTATAAACATAGTGTATATGGTGTGTGGGTGTATAAACACGGTGTATATGCTGTGTTGGTGTGTACACACGGTGTATGTGATGTATGGGTTTATAAACACGGTGTATGTGGTGTATGGATGTATAAACACGGTGTATGTGATGTATGGGTGTATAAACACGGTGTATGTGGTGTATGGGTGTATAAACATGGTGCATGTGATGTATGGGTGTATAAACACGGTGTATGTAATGTATGGGTGTATAAACACCGTGTATGTGATGTATGGGTGTATAAACACGGTGTATGTGGTGTGTGGGTGTATAAACACCGTGTATATGGTATGTGGGTGTATAAACATGGTGTATGTGGTGTATGGGTGTATACACACCGTGTATGTGGTGTGTGGGTGTATAAACACCGTGTATGTGGTGTGTGGTGTATAAACACCGTGTATGTGGTGTATGGTGTATAAGCACGGTCTATGTGATGTGTGGGTTTATAAACACCGTGTTTGTGGGTGTGAGTGTAAAACACGTTTTATGTGGTATGTTGGTGTATAAACACGGTGTGTGTGGTGTGGGGTGTATAAACACGGCGTATGTGATGTATGGTATATAAATACTGTGTATGTGATGTATAGGTGTATAAACACTGTGTATGTGGTGTGTAGTTGTATAAACACTGTGTATGTGGTGTGTGGGTGTATAAACATCATGTATGTGGTGTGTGGTGTATAAACACCGTGTATGTTATGTGTAGGTGTATAAACACCGTGTATGTGGTGTGTAGGTGTATAAACACCGTGTATGTGGTGTATAAACACCGTGTATATGGTGTGTGAGTGTATAAACACCGTATATGTGGTGTATGGGTGTATAAACACCGTATATGTGGTGTTTGGGTGTATAAACAAGGTGTATGTGGTGTATAAAACACCGTATATGTGATGTGTGAGTGTATAAACACCGTATGTGTGGTGTGTGTGTGTATAAACACGGTGTATGTGGTGTGTGGGTCGTGTGTATGTATGAGGAAAAGGGAAGGGTTAAACTGAAACTTTTTGAAAACCTGTTTTAAAAACATTACAATTGAGACTACAGTTACGCAGATTTCAAATTTACTTTGGTATGGGCGATACACAGTAAAATAAAGCAAAACTACCTAGTGGAATATCCCCAGGCAACATCATTTAATTTAAATTGGAACTTACAGTAATATTGTTGAATTCAAAATGTTCGCCATTTAAAACACACGTTTTGCGTATGCTGCTAATTTGCTTATGTTCATGACATGAATAGATTAATTCCTTTTCATCACTAGTACTTAATAATTTATCTGTATCATATTCACAGGTGTTTTTTTAAGATTTGACTTTGACCTTGACCCATGATCTTGAAATCAAATGGATGCTACGTCATATCTTGGGAAACAAGGATGGAATCTTTGATGATTTATATGCCACAGTTTGCTCTGTATTATATTTATAATGTTTTATTAAAGATATACCGACTGCGACCTTGACCTTTGATATATGCCCTAGCACAGTAATAGTATGAATCATGTGGAAGTCTACAGGTTGCTATGTACATTTGATCAAGGAAAACGAGCATGCAAGGTTTAATTATATACAGGGTGTCCGAAAAAGAACGGCACCCTGGAACAAATGTGTATTTGAATAAATGTAATCGGACACTTTAAAATGTATATATTTACTTTTGTATATATGTCATTTGTGCATATTTCTGCCAAATTTCTCTTAAAAATAGGCATTGGTTTTAAAGATATGCGTATTTTAATGAATGCACCTAATATCTGTTTTAACATGATATGCGTACAATGCATAGGCCATGCCTATATCAATTTAAATATGGAGTTTTGGATGCTTTCATTTAATGCTGATATCATAAAACCCATTGAATATATTTAGACAAAAGTTAGACAATGTATGGCAAAATGTTGTTTCTACTAAGCTACATGTATATACGTTTAATGTAAGTTAGCAATATTGACAGAAATTGGATAACTCGCATATCTTAATCCCGGGTTCAGTGTTTTTTGGGACACCCTGTATTATGTGTTGGACGCTTTGTTCTACATCGTGTTTACAGGAGTTTTCTTCAAGATCAGCCCCCTGCTGTGACATTTAGCATTGATATTTGATATTGTAAATAAATAAAATGCAACGTCTTGTAGTGGGAAGCAAGCATGTATGTTTGATGTCTCCGTGTTCCACGCTTTCATCTCTAGTGTAGTCATATTTGATTTTTTAAGATATATCTCTTGTGACATTGACTTTTGACCTTGAAAATAAATAGGAAGCAACGTTTCACCATGGAAGCCAAGCATGCAATGTTCAATGAATCGGTGTGCCGTGTCCTGTACTGTATAGTATCAAGGTGTCAATGGGAGGACACACAGATGGATAAACACTGAAACGCACGGACGCACTAACGCACGGATGCGGTGTTACTTTGTTTGAATGAATAAGAAATATTGATCCATATAGTTAGCCCGACAAAAAGAGATGCAATGCTCGTTACACTGTTTGAAGGAAACCACAGAGTGTCCGTATCGACCTGAACTACGGATTGGGGATATACGGGGAAAAAAGATGATCGGTGGTGCAAAGACAATAGAAAGAAAACACAGAATCAATGCGAGTCGATGTGAAGACGATTAGTCGAGATAAAGTTGACACAACTGTGGACAACTAGAGGACATGTAGATATACAAATTGTATCGTGCAGATATGAAAGGTAAGGTGAAAAGGTGGAAGCCGACAAGATCGCAATCAGCAGGTACCGACTAATGCACGACTCTAGAATATGGACTCGGTGGCGAGGATAGAGGACAGCGGGGGAGGGGAATGACATAATGAAAGTATAGGCGGTGTTATATACCATGAAAGACGAGGTACTGATGGAAAATGTGTTGATAAAGAAAGGTAATTGAACAATTAGAACTTAAATAAAGTACATATAACAGGAACTGGAAATGGAAGAATCGTATATTGGTTAATCCATGTAATACTTAAGGGAGCTTTCTGTATTAGTTTTGATCCTGCATTAAGCTACCACCCACATGCATTACATCCAGAATTTGACTTCCTCCGAGTCGTCGTTGAAGAGAGGTTTTAACCCTTTCTCTGTTCTTTGTTTATGCCAAATTCCAATACCTACTGAATATTCATGGACAAAATAGTTATAATTAAATATGGAAGGTGGAACAGTGTAGCCATCTTAGAAAGGAAAGAAACATATTTTTCAAATTCCATTTAATTTAGCAAACAGAGCAGACCCTGGTCAGACGGCTCCTATAGGAGCCGTCTGATCTGGGTCTACTCTGTTTGCAAATGCGTGAAAACACGTTTATATGAGGGAAGGGGTTAATGCACTTTTATATTATTTCATAAGCTTAACACGGTCATTAAACTATTAAACTTTTGTTACAGGGCAAACAAACCTGTTTACCAAAAAGGTATATGTTTACAATGCAATTTCGGATTTTGCTAGTAAGCAAAGTGTTTGTGATTGAAGAATTAGATGGATTTGTGCTTTAATCCAACGCATTACATCTTGCTGTTCAAATGTTTTCATATGTTCTATATATTGTTTATTTATCTGTAGTAGGCCTTGCTGTCTGATCAGGGTCAGCTCTCATTGTTTATATATTAATAATGTGATTCTCTACTGTCTTCCTTATTCTGTATTTAATACACGAACTTTTTTATTTAACCCATTACCTCATAGGCTATTTTTAGACCCAACCTCTTTGAATAAATCTACTGAAAAGGAGCATTAAAAAAAAAGAGGAAAACTTCAGAATTTCGTAGTTTGAAACCATTGTGATAAATAGAGCATTTGCTCCTATAGGAGCAAATGCTCTATTTATCACAATGGTTTCAACAGGTGACTTTTGCAGAGGCGTCAAATGCGTCAGTATGAGGGAATGGGTTAAATCACTTTTTTTTTCACCAAGTAAAATTTATATCATAATAATCATTACTAAACCTCACCTTATTATGGCGAAAAACCAAAGCCGGATCATTTTCACATAAATAGACATTTAAAATGCTAAAATTTATACTAGCTTTGTGGTTAGCTAGATGTGGTCATTCAGGGTACAATAGTTTTTGTTTCATTTCTGTTTTAGTTCTTACTTTTGTCCTTTAAACATTTCACTGCCAAATTTTGTCGTCTGTAAACTTTATCGTCTGCTACAATTTTCGTATTTATCTTTAAAAACACAGTCACAGTGACAAACAGTCACAGATAAACCTGAGATGACCTTTACAAACAGTTTGGACCCTGATGAGACACCGAGTTACTCGGCGTCTCATCTGGATCCAAACTGTTTGCACAGGTAATGACAGATGCGACATTGGCAGCGAAAGAGTTAATCTGCTATTTAAAACTGGCCCTCTCTTTCTGAACAAAAATGTATATCAACATTTATCGCAGAAGAAAAGTGTTATATGACAAACTCTGCAGACCTTGGCTAAAGGGCTCCATCAGGAGACATTTGATGATCTGGGTCTACACTATTTGCAAAGATCTTATACACCCAGTTCCCCAGTTATTATGTTATGAACATCCGACGTTAAATAAAACTTGTCTTATGTATTATGTCTTATAGTTCCCGCATGTTAAGCATTACAGTTGCATTGAAATTCGTCTTTCCTTTGCTACCAAGATACAGAAAACGACATGTTTTGTGACCTCGTAAGAGAGGTATTGCCGTATGAAGCTGAATTCGAAGCTTTTCCAAAGTAGGGTACATTTTCACTGACAATTGTACTCAAGTTAAAGTCACAACTCATCAAACAAAGGGTTGAGTTCAAGACTGTCCTAACTACACACTTAGCCCTTTCCCTGTTCTATGATTATTCCAAATTTCAATACCTACTGAATATTCATGGGCAAAATAGTTATAATGAAATATGGAATGTGGAACAGTGTAGTCATTATAGAAGGTACAGAAACAGATCTTTCAAATTCCGTTAGCAAACAGGGCATACCCTGGTCAGACGGCTCATATAGGAGCCGTCTGATCTGGGTCTACCCTGTTTGCAAATGCGTGAACACACGTTTATATGAGGGAACGGGTTAACGAGTATAAGCATTTAAAATAATTGTTTGTTTTTAATGAATTTTGTTTCATTTTTATTGAGAAACGCTATTTACCTGTCAAACAGTTTGGACCAAGAGGAGATACCGAGTTACTCGGCATCTCGTCTGATTCCAAAATATTTGCAAAGGTCATAACGAGTTCATCCCACTGTAGTTGCGCTCAACTTAACAAACATTACCTCTATGTTTAGTACTTAACGCTCCCTTGAATATTATTCACATATGTCACACTGTGAAATATTATTCAAAAATAATTGTTACAAAAGCATAAACAAAGCACATTAATCTAAATTATCTTTGCTCGTTATGTTTTATTTAAATATTTCGCTGTCATGAGTGAATATGCTGTTACCTTTGCGAACAGTTTGGACCCTGATGAGATGTCGAATAACCCAATGTCTCATCAGGATCCAAACTGTTTGGTACTATGATTATGTTATTTAAAGAAAGAGAAAGAAATTTCGAATATGAAAATAGAAACTGACGATAAATATTGCAGACGACAATTGATACATGGCAGTGAAAGAATTTACTATCTTTGCTTTTGAAATTTGCAATTGTTAAATTGAATTTAATTAAAAACTATAACCAATGCCTTTGTGTGTTAGTCTGGGCAATGCGCCTGTAAACATTAGTATGGTAAAGGAGAACCAATTAACTTTATAACAATTTTGTAAAATAACCTAACTGATTAGTATGAGATCCTTCAAAACCAAAAGCAGCCGTGTGAAAAGAGAACGTTGCAGTTTAAATTAAAGTGTTCATTTCCACTCATTGACCCCTGTAATATTGGTCGTCTGTTTTATTTTTATTTGTAAAATGTGTCTCCCTATTGTTTCAAAAACTTGATTATTGTATCAATCAGAACCTCGGTGTCTCATCTGGATCCAAACTGTTTGTAAAGCTAATCACAAATGTGGTATTAGCGACGAAAGAGTTTGACCTTTAATACGGTTAGAAAAATGGCGCAAACTTCAATTCCTGAAGCGGAATTTATGTTGGTTTCTTTTCAAAATAAATATACTGCAGTAAAACCTCTCTATAACGGTCACTAAATTGTGTTAATTAGTTGGTTTTTAGGACAGGTGGCTGCTTAAAGCAAAGTGAAAGTAAAGCAGAACGCTCCTATAGGAGCGTTCTGTTTTACTTTCACTTTGCTTTAAGCAGCCACCTGCCTTTAACACAAAATACTTGATGTAATTAAGTGGCCGTTATAGAGAGGTTCTACTGTATGGTGGAGCCGTCTGACCAGGGTCTGCTATGTTTGCATAAGAAATAATATGGATCTAATTCTGGAGTTTCTGCATAGCCAAGCATTTCCTTGTACATATGTATTTCTAGAATTAGAAAGTAGGTGGTTGTTTAAAGCGCTGCCAGGACGAAAGTAATGTAGAAATGCATGGACTTTCTGCTTAACTTTCGTCCTGCATTAAACTACCACTTGCCTTCATGCCCAAGAAATATACACGCTGTTTTTAGTGATTTTATTGTAGAATTTATTTTAGTACATGTCTGAGAGACCGGTTTTGATACTAATTTATAGTCCGGTTTAGAGGGGTGTTTCTGTACATCAACGAATAATTTGCAGTTGTTCCTTTTTAACCCGTTACTCCATAGACATGCCTTTCTATGCCAGTGCAAACAGAGTAGACCAGATCAAACGGCTCCTATTGGAGCCGTCTGATCAGGGTCTGCCCTGTTTGATTATGATATAATACAGATATGATTCTACAGTTTCTGCCATTGCCAAAAGTTCCTGTGGCAATAACAAATTAAATCAAATTAATATCCATGACGTCATTATTTCTTACATGAATATTCATGGAGGGAACGGTTAAACCCTATCCCGCTGTGATAAAAATGATGTCGGCTGAAACTCTGATCTGCTGATTTCATTTTCTTCAAATCCGTTCAAACTTTTAAGAAACCGCCGTCCGAGTACTAAACAGCGTGGGTTCTGATGAGATGCCGAGTTACTCGGCATCTCATCTAGATCCAAGCTGTTTGTAAATACCAAACAAGTCACACTCGGCAGGACAAGAATTAACATTTCTCAACCGAAAATTACAAATCATAGATTATATCACCGAATTGAGGAAACCTTTATTGAAAATTGGATAATCTAGATAAAGAAATCGAATTTTAATTAACATTTCATATTAGGCAGGCAAGAAGGCGTAATTTAAAATGCATTATCCCTTATGATGCTAATCGCGACCTGTCAAACAACTTGGATTCCGGTGAAACACCGGGTAACTCGGTGTCTCATCAGGATCCAAACTGTTTGACACTGGGTCTAAAGCTTGAGCTAATCGGAGGTAAATAAAAGTAGCTCCAGATAAGAATATGAGCAGACCTTTTTCAGTACAATAAGGGCTACTGTTAACCCTTTCCATGTTCTATGTTTATTCCAAATGTTTATACCTACTGAATATTCATGAACAGCATGGTTACAATGAAATAAGGAAGGAGGAACATTATAGCCATTTAGAAAGTAAAGAAACAGAACTATCAAATTTCCATTAGCAAACAGGGTAGACCCTGATCTTACGGCTCCTATAGGAGCCGTCTGATCTGGGTCTACTCTGTTTGCAAATATGTGGAAAAAACGTTTATATGAAGGAAAGGGTTAATACTATTGCTGCTAAATTATTTGAAAATATCGTTACATGTATCGATGTAGTAAGTGTTAGCATTTTACCCATTCCCTCCTAGACTATTTTAGACCCAACCTCTTTGAATAAATCTACCGAAAAGGAACATTTACTAGAGAAAAGAACACTTTAGAATTTTGTAGTTTTGACAACACAATGGTTTTAAAAATGACTTTTACAGAGGCGTCAAACGCGTCAGTACTATAGGAAAGAAAGGGTTCAGCTGAACCCCATATCAGTTAGAGCCCAATAGGTCAAAGGGCATACGTCAAATACTAAAATAGCCATTTCTCCACCAAACCCCATGTAATGTTGTGACTACTCTTTAGAATCGTCCAAAAGAGAACTGCGTTAAGACCTTCGTTAACCCCTTACTCCATTTATATTCATGAAGGAAACAAATACGTCATTAATATCAAATAGCTTTTCTTTTATAATGACACGTGGGGACGGAAAGTTTAACCATAGCGGAAACTGTAGAATCATATTCATATTATATCATAATCATGACAAAAGCAAACAGAGCAGACCCAGGTCTGGGTCTACTCTGTTTGCAGAGTCGTAGAAAGGCGTATTTACGGAGTAAAGTATTCAGGCCTGCATTAAGCAACCCCCTTCTTTTTTAAAACATCTGTGATTAACTGGTCCATTGTCGCTTAAGACGGGTTTTCGGTGAATAGACATACTTGTCTTTAAAACATTAAAAACATTTTAGTATTAAGCATTATTATTTTCATATTGTTATGAAGCAGAATCATTTAGATGCATAGGACACCCAATGTCATCTATATTCGATGGATAATATTTTTGTTCAACTCGGCGTCTCATCAAGATCTAAGCAATTTGCCACCCTGTCAATACTTTTTCTATTATCCACCGGGATAAATGCAATGCAACTTTCAATTGACATCATTTTGACAGCAAGAACGGGTGAAAATAACAAACGTCAGGAAGTTGACACATTTCCCCACTTTATACTAATTTTGATCCATTCGAGCGTAAGAGTTACATAATTTATGTATCAGGAGGTGATGATCTGTTAACGTTTTACCTCACAGAAACACCCTTGCAAACAGAGTAGACCAAGATCAGAAATCTCCTTTAGGTACTGTCTGATCAGGTTCTGATCAGCTTGCTTATGAAATAATATAGATATGATTCTACAATTTCTGCCATGGCCAAACATTCTCTTGTTCGTGATGCCAATATAAACGCTCAGCTTATTAATATTCATACAGTCAATATTTCTTGTATAAATACAGAGATCCTGATAATATGCGTAAATAAAAACATTTTCAAGAAATAATTTCTTTATTTCTCCACCAAATCCTATGCTGTGACCACTCTTCAGAATCGTCTCAAAGAGACGATTCTAAAGAGTGGTCACAACATAGGGCTTGGTGGAGAAATGACAATTTTAGTTATTGTGTACGCACCTTTTATCTGTAGCTCTGTAAATATTCATGAGAACAAGTGTGAATTGTACCAATTTGCAAACAGAGCAGACCCAGATCAGACGGCTCCTATAGGAGCCGTCTGAGCAGGGTCTGCATGTTCTGTTTGCTTTTGACATGATCTATATCTGTACTGATTGACACAGTTCTTCACTACTATGTTCGACTCATTCGTGCGTAAGACAGAGTTAGAATGTATCAGGAGGCGATAGACTGTTAAATGTACTAACCTTCAATACTGATTGCTTGATGATATTTTAATAACTTAATGACTCATTTCTGACGATGACTCTGCCGATGCCCTTTCACCCTGTTCAGTTTCATTTATGTTTTCACACGGTGGAATCTCGGTCAAAACCGCAATTTATTTTGATTCTGTTTTGAACTAGAGTGGCGTAAAATAATTATATCAGCATTTCGGAATTAAAAGTCAGGTTTTTAGCATTTTTTATACAAGACTATTGATTATATTTAGGACATTAACAGGCAATTGTTGTTTTTTCCAAAGGTTATACCTAATATCACACACTAACAAAAAAGTAGTTCCGTCCAGTATTATATAAACCGACCCGCGAATTAGCTACCGCGAGAGAAGAAACCCAATACTTTGGTTAGATAATATAATCTTTATAGATATTGTTTTAGTTAACCAGAGCAGAGATGAAAGATAATATTAAAACCGGGTCTAGGTCTTGGAAGGAATTCAAAACTGAATTGAAACTAAGGTCGTAAAAGACAAGTGTAACATTTTTAAATATCAGTTACTGACAATGTCATACAAATGAGCGATATGCCTCGTTTAATGCTTATAGCGTTATTGTTTTGAATTGACAAATTAAAAGCGTTACATTAAATCAGCCATGTAATGATCTAGTCATAAACAAAACACCTCGTCTGTTGTATACATGTAAATGTGTCGCATTTGTTGATATTGGAAACGAATTTGAAACGATTCTGATTAGGCGCAAAAAGTACCCATACAAGCATAGCTTAACATTTTATGATAATATTTAAAATTAAAAACAAACAACAACAACAACAACAGCAACAACAACAACAAAACACAAACAAAAACAACAAAAACAAAACAAGAACTAGTACAAACAAAAGTATTAATGCAATGAAAACGAAAGTGATTTTGTTAGTAGATCTATGATAATATTTAACCCTTATCTTGCTCTAACATTTGTGTCTGCTAAATCTCGGATTTGTTGTAAATTTTACACGTGATTCGTACAATCTTTTGAGAAAACAGTTTATATCTTTATGAGATGCCGAGTTGCTCGGCGTCTCTTTTAGATCCAAACTGTTTGCAAATGTGAGCCGGGTCAGGCATAGCAGAATTAACCCGTTCAGTGCGGGATACAAGCTGACTGTCATATGTGAACAGTGTAGATCCAATGACTCCAGGAGTAATCCCTCGATCAGGGTCTATACTGTTTGTCGTTCAAAATCCTCTCACAAATTATACCCTTCCATCCTGAATGAACCCTCCCTTTAAAAAGCGATTGGTTATTCCACTTTTTAAATTCAGCGTTTAAAGGTTTAACAATCCCCTTCATACAATTTGAAAACAGAGTAGACCCAGATCAGACAGCTCCTATAGGCGTCGTCTGGTCAGGGTCTGCTCTGTATGCTTATAACATGATCTATATCTGATTCTACAGGTTTTGTCAAAGCAGAACATTGCAATGAAACGTTAACATTATACAGCTAATAAATATTCATGATGTCATATATTTCTTACATCACTATTGAACGGGGAAAGGGTTAAGTGACATGGAAGTAGAGAATTAAACTCTCCTGTTGCGAATACCATGTCTTCTTTGGGGGTAACCTTCCTTAGTGTTTATAATTTAGCCAGTGCCAAGTATAGTTACGTGCCACCCTTACATCCCTGTGAAAATGTCTTCCCTTAGTTCCGATTCGATGTCGATTACTTTCGATTCGATGAAGCTTTTGGGCCAGTATTAACCAAGTTTCAAACAGTTTGGATCCTGATGAGACGCCGAGTAAGCCCACATTGTTTGTAAATATGGCCCAGGTCATACTTAACCCTTTACTTCATTAACCTTTAGCCTGCTGAGCAAATTATCTTTTACAGAAGTTTTCACCAACTACATTTTTAAAATGCAAGTTATGACCAATTTGTCTACAAAAATGCAATCAGGATCTGCATGTCAAACAGTTTGGATCCTGATGAGACGCCGAGTTACTCGGCGTCTCATCTGGATCCAAACTGTTTGCATAGGTATTCACCCATCCGCCCATAGCAGGCTAAATGTTGATATTCATGTCAGAAATAATGACTTTATGAATATTCATTAATGTTTGGTCATACAAACAAACTGTAGAATCAGGTTTATCTTATTCCATAAGGAAACTGAGCAGACTCAGATTGAACATCTCCAGTAGGAGTTGTCTGACATGGGTCTACTCTGTAAAGTTGTTAAAAAAATGGCCGAAACTGTACACTCAGATCTACACTGTTCCAATGGCAAATAGAGCAGGCCGTCTGATCTGGGTCTACTAGGTTTGGAAAGACTTTAAAAGGTGTATAAGTGAACTAAAGGGTTGATATTAGTACTATATATGGCTCTGAGCCACGGCATTGGGACCATTGCCGACCCCCTGCAAGGCCGTAACATTTAACAAACCGCCTTCTTTTTAAAACGTGTGTCCATTTTAATTTTAATAAAACAAGCTACGTTCATTTTATCTATTATACAACGTGGGCTTAATATGTACATTTTTTATTCTGCCGAGATGCCGAGTAACTCGGCGTCTCAAAAAGATCCAAACTATTTGCAAAAGATTTAGGTTATAGTATTCCAAGGGTGAACTCTGTCGCTGCCACAATATTGTCGTCTGCAAAATTCGTCGTCTGCTGCAGCTTCTTGTCTTTGGTTCTTGTTTCCTTTTGTTTAAAAAACAAATGACAGTATCAAACAGTTTGGATCTTGATGAGACGCTGAATTACTCGACCTCTCATCTGGATCCAAACTGTTTGAAATGGAAATGACAGTTTCGCCTTTGGCTGCGAAATATTAATTTAAGCGAAATGTTAAAATGAATAAAGTAAACACTGAGCAATGCTGATCCAATAACTATTTAACCCTTTCCTCCATAAATACGCCTATCTACGCCTCTGTAAAAGTCACTTTTTGAAACATTGTGATAAATAGAGCATTTGCTCCTAAGGAGCAAATGCTCTATTTATCACAATGGTTTCAGAACTACGAAATTCTAAATCAAATCCTTTTCTCTAGTTAATGCTCCTTTTCGGTAGATTTATTCAAAGAGATTGGATCTAAATGTAGCCTATGGGGGAAAGGGTTTACACTGTTCTTCATACCTATTAATTAGTTGAGTTGTTTTATAATGGCATTATGACTAATAAATATTCATGATGTCATTATTTCTTACATAAATATCGAACCTGTGAAGGGTTCAAACCATCTCCTTTTCACCTAAATTACAATAGGAACATCTTTGTCATTCTCAATATTGTTCTACACTAGGTCATAACAGGATTACTTCATTGTACAAATAGAATGCTTGTCTGCAAAAATTTCAAGCACAGCCAAAAATAAACGATCTATTCATTTTCGTTGTTGGTATAACAGAAGAAATGAAAATATTAAATATATTTTCGGACATGCCAATTTCTAGTTCACATGGCCAAAAATAATATTCACACCACTTCAAATGGTTTTTACATAATCTTGTTTGTTTAACATTTCATTTACTGTTTTAACCTCTGAAATGTGGGAAACGAGTGTATTGGCATTTGCAAACAGTGTAGACCCTGATCAGAGTGCTCCTAGAGGAGCCCTCTGATCAGGGTCTGCACTGTTTGTCACAATTCATACTCTTTTACACTGAATGGACTCTGTTGTTAAACAACCATGGATCATTCCACTTTGAAATATTCAGCATTCAAAGGGTTAATGCGAATTATCAAAAAAAGAAGAATGTAAAATGTCTCGTTTCCAACGAAAATTGAATAGAACGAATAATTGTTACAGAGCAATGTTCAGATAAACGTGCGTACTCAAATACTAAAATCGTCACTTCTCCATTAAAACTTATATTGTGATCAGTCTTTAGAATCGTCTCGAAGAGACGATTCTAAAGAGTGACCACAACATAAGTTTTGATGGAGAAGTTAAGAAGTTATTCTTGAAAATGTTTTAGTTTACGCGCCTTAGCTGAACCTCTATACGTTTTTATCACGATGACATGCGATTTTTATGAAAAAGTCATACGTGCGCCGGTTTAGATACCTGAATGGGTATCATACCTGTCCTGGTACTTCAGTGATCATTACACTGTAGCGATGGATGACCAACATTGAGAAAATAGGTCAATATATGGTCAATGTAAGGTCAATGTTATCGCTAACATGTGTCTGGACTTAAAAAACATTATGTAAGCACTAGCCAGCAGTTTTATTAAGGTCAAGTTGAGAGACATTTCAATACGCACGTTTTGTATCTTGCTGATGTCTATTGGAGCAAGAAACTAACTGGCCAGTCGACCTGTGTGCACTGACTAGTAGCTGTTCCCAAAGGGTAATACTATCATTAGTTACTGGCTAACCACCAGTCTTGCTAACACCTGTATTGAAAACTCCGTAAAGCAATATTTCAGTTAACCCTTTAACTCACGAGAAGGCGTTTGACGCCTTTACAGAGAGGATCCAGATCAGACGGACCCTGTATCATATATATCTTACTCTACAGCTTCTGTCAAAATCAAACTTTATCTTGCGTATTTGTCGTTATAAGAATTCAGCTACTAGTTAACTATACAGTCATTATGTCCTACTTGAATGTTCACTTGGTAAAGCGCTAAAGTTCAGCATACTTTGTCGTCTAGACAAATCCTCAAGATTTTAAATGTTTTAGACAAAATAAATACATCTGACAGTCTTTATCGCTCCTTTATACATATTCAACCCTTTGAATCCATAATCTCATCTTTTAACGCCTTGCAAACAGTCAGACGTCACCTTGCAAACAGAACAGGTGTACTAACTATTGGATATACCTAGTATAGTATCACCCTCTTCATTTCACTTCACTTTTCCCGTAACCTTGTCGGTCATAGGGGCATCTTAGTTGACTTCATAACAATCTCTTTCCGCTTTGTTCTGTCTTCTACTACCCTCTGAGATGTTGCAAAACTCCAACATGTCCCCCTCCTTGGTTTTATCTTCCTATCCATTCCTTTGCTTTCATCGCCTTCTTGTTCCATAACTGTTCCCTGGAGAATTGTCTTTGGCGAGGCATGTTTAGCGATAGACGTGACCATACCATCTCAACTTCCTTTTCGATAGATATAAACGGACTTGTAACAGTAATGCCTAGATGTAGATATAAACGGACTTGTAACTGTTGTACCTAGATGTAGATATAAACGGACTTGTAACAGTAATGCCTAGATGTAGATATAAACGGACTTGTAACAGTAATGCCTATATGTAGATATAAACGGACTTGTAACAGTAATGCCTAGATGTAGATATAAACGGACTTGTAACAGGTGTACCTAGATGTAGATATGTACGGACTTGTAACAGTTACATAGATGTAGATATAAACGGACTTGTAACAGTCGTGCCTATATGTAGATATGAACAGACATTTGTCACAGGTGTACCAAGACGCAGATATCAACGAACTTGTAACATAATTATATGCTTAGATGAAGATATAAATGGACGTGTAGCAGTTGTGCCAAGATATACATATAGATATAAACGTATTTGTAACACTGTGCCAAGCTGTAGATATAAACGGATGTGTGGCAGTTGTGGCCAAATGTAGATATAAACGTATTTGTAGTACTGTTTCAAGCTGTAGATATAAACGGATGTGTGGCAGTTGTGGCCAAATGTAGATATAAACGTATTTGTATTACTGTTTCAAGATGTAGATATATAAACGCAATTGTGACAGCTGTGTCTAGACATGGATATGAACGCATTTATAGCAGATGTGTCCAGACGTAGAAATAAACGGATTTGTAGCAACTGTGTCCAGACGTAGAAATAAACGGATTTGTAGCAACTGTGGCCAGATGTAGAAATAAACGGATTTGTAGCAAATGTGGCCAGATGTAGAAATAAACGGATTTATAGCAGATGTGGCCAGATGTTGATGTAAACGTACGAGTAAGTGTTGCAGCCGTGCAAAGATGTACATGTGAACGGACTTGTAACAGTTGTGAGAACACCTCCTCTCAAATTTGGATCTGGTGCAAGTTAGACCACTTCTGATTCTATCAAGCTTTTTAGAAACTATTGACCAAGTGTAATTACAAAATATTTTGAGAAACTTTTGACATAGTGTCAAACAGCTTGGAGTCTGATGAAACGCCGAGTTACTCGGCTTCTCATCTGAATCCAAGCTGTTTGCAAATTCGACACAACTCATCGATAGCGAGATAAACGCTTATATTTGGACTACTTTTCCCTGACCTGCAGAAACGAATTTCTACATTGGGTCTAGGTACATTAAAATACCTCTAAACCGGGCGTTCAATATTTAGTATAAATACAGGTCTTGGAGACAGGTGGCAGCTTAATGACGGTAGAAAGTCATGCAGAAAGCTTCTGCACGACTTCCACCCTGCATTAAGCAGCCACCTGCATAAAAGTATCTAAATTCTTCTCCTCTAGAATTCCGGTTTAGAGAGGTTTTACTGTACTGTTTTATGATGGAGACGCGTTTGGATGCATTTTCTAATTTGCTAACAGACTAGAACATTAGAAGTGCAGCAGAACCTCTCTAAAACGACCACAGGATGAATATAATCATGGGTGTCCTTTGAAACAGGTAGTTACTCATTGCAAGACGAAAAGGATGTAGAAAGCTCCTATCGGAACCGTCTGGTCAGAGTTTGCTCTGTTTTCTTATGGGGTTACATATATCTGGTTCTACACTTCTGCAATGGACAGCACCCCTCTGTTTATATGCCATTATAAGAGTTCAACTAACGAATATTCATGATGTCATATTTTTACATGACTATTGACTTTCATCAGATAAAGGTTTAATCTTTGTCCTTGGTTATACTGTTCAGTATTACGTTTTAATATTTTCTGACTAATTTTTTATTATCTCGAACACCATTTCCCATCGGCCGATCTCATTATCAACATGATACCATGACCGATAAGCGACAGACACTGTGTTTATTACTGAATATATAATCACATTTACTCTTATGTCCCAGCCAAATGCTCTTTCGGATAATGATTTGAATAACATTAAAACACTCCAGTGAAGGCAATGACTCTGTGTACGTTCACTTGACCCGAAGGGATGAGTCTGCATAACATTGTTTACGGAGTGGTCGTCATATTTCGTTAGGGTGTTTAACATGGAGTACTTTTCTGTGTCTGTACTAATGTTCAGCAAAACCTTTCTAAACCTACTACTGAACGAGACCTTACTGAGGGTTTGACCAAGGGTGGTAGCTTTCTGCAGGACGAAAGTCACGCAGCTCCTAGAAAGCTCCTATATTCTGCAGGACTTTCGTCATGTAGTAAGAACTCACAAGACAGCCATGCTTACTTTTTTCAGTAGTCGATTTAAAGATATTCAATTGTATTTCCAGTGAAGCAAGACAGTCAAATACACCGGCAAGTTTAGTATCAGCAATGACTATCAAGATGATTTATTATGATTGTTGAGTCATTTGATTAACAAGAAGGTAAATCGTCAATGGAAGCATTTCCAAATAGCCGGCAAAACTTTAACCCTTATCCCATTGTCTTCTCAATTTTAGATTTACAGTAAGACCTGTCTTAACCCATTACCTCATAGGCTATTTTTATATACAATATCTTTGAATAAAGCTACCGAAAAGGAGCATTAACTAGAGAAAAGGAAAATTTTAGAATTTTTTAGTTTGAAACCATAGTGATAAATAGAGCATTTGCTCCTATAGGAGCAAATGCTCTATTTATCACAATGGTTTCACAATTTGACTTTAACAGAGTCGTCAAAAGTCGTCAATATGAGGGAATGGGTTAAGTGGCCAGTCATTTATTTAACATAGGAGACTTTAAAAGCAGGTGGTTGCTTAATGCGGGGCAAAAGTAAAGCAGAATGTTCCTATAGGAGATGTCTGCAATTAGGGTTTTTTTCTCTATAAGTATATAACAGATACCCGCGATTTTAAAATCATGCAGTTTTCCCCTAAAAATGGGTTTACCTCAGGGCTTTTTCCCCAATTAGCGAACTGCGCATGATTGTTTCCCATTTTAGCCATTTTAAACCATTTCAAAATTAGCCATTTTACTATATTAAAGCAGGTAGCACCCCCCCCCCCCCCCACTTTAAGTGAAAAAAGGGCTTGGTAATACTTCTTACCTACATTAAGCTACCACCTGCCTTACAGTCTCACAATTAGACCTCTGATTGATGGCTGCTTAAGACAGGTTCTACTGCATTGGACATTTTTGCAGTTTTGACTGTTGCCGCTTCGACCAATCTTTTCAAACAATATTGACCCCACTGTGAAAAAAATGTCTGGTCAAATTTTGAACTGATGCACTTTCAGCTGTTTCCGTTTCGATCAAGCTTTTCAGAAACTATTCACTGATTGTTAAACAGTTATAATCCCGATGAGATGCCGAGTTACTCGGCGTATCATCTGGATCTACTGTTTTTTGCAAATGTGAGGCAGATCGCAGACAGTAGGAGTGATAAGGTGTGGACAACTACAAATACAATTCAGTAAAACCCCTCTAATGCGACCACCAAATATGGGCATAATTCTGGGTGGCAGAGACAGGTGGTAGCTTAATGCAGGACGAAAGTTATGCAGAAAGCTTTCTGCAAAACTTTCGTCCTGCATTAAGCAACCACCTACTTTAAATGACGCCAATGGCTGTTTATTAAAAGGTCGCTTTAGCGGGGTTTTCTTCAAATTTGGTTCGTTCCACTTCCAACAAAACTCATCTAGATATAACATTCTACCAAATATAAAGTTAATAGCTCGTACCACTTCCAACAAAAAGTCCGTACAATTGAAATTTTGACGAAAATTTTCAATTCTGGCAAAGTTATTTGACCACTATTCAAACTTAAACTATCACTCATCTAGAGTAAGCTTTATACCTAATATAAAATTAATATCTCAAACCATTTCCAATAAAGTCTGGACATCTGATTGACTCGGAATGATAAAGGGACGGACAGACGGATGTAGACACGGACATACGGACGGACAGATGAAACCTAAAACTGTTGTCCCCTTTTTTAGCTTTTGCCGGTCGGGGACTATAAAAAGAAACATGAAGTATTAAAATACAAAAAATGGCGTATTATAAAAGAAAACATGGTTCAGTACGAATAGAAATATATAGCCGATTAAAAATGAGCTTGGCGCAGTAAGAAAAGAAAGACGGTACAGTATAAAAGAAACATTGCACAGTAAGAGAGAGAAACACTTTTCACAGATAGAAAGGAACATAACAAGGTAAAACAGAGTAAAATAAACATGGCACATGAAGAAAAGAAATACTGCACAGCAAAAAGCAAAACATGGTATATCTACAGCAAAAGAAACACGACTCGGTTAAAAAAGAAACATGGCTCAGTAAAAGAAACACGACGCAGTTAGAAAAGAAACACGGCGCAGTAAAAAGGAAACACAACATAGTAAAAAAGAAACATGGCGCAGTTAAAAGGAAACATGGCAAAGCAAAAAGAAAACATGAAGCAGTAAAAAAGAAACACTGCCTGATAAAAAAAGAAACATGTCCCAGTAAGAAAAGAAATATTTCATAGTATACCAAGAAACATGGCGCGTAAAAGAGAAAACTATTACAGCCAAAAACTGGTGGTTATGGTCTTCGACTGACATTCGCTTAACCATACGAATGTCGGATTGGGCAATTGGATTTTGCATATGAGGAAGCCTTACAGCTGGCTTGCGATAGCATGGATAGGTCGGTGGTTCTACCTGGGCATTGATTCTGTGCACGAAACAATGCAGTTTGTACCAAGCCGGGGAAAAGTTCTTGGGTCTTCCTCCACCTGCAATTAGCTAGACGTCGCAATATGACTGAAATACTATTAACCCATTCCCTCATATTTACGACTTTTGACGACTCTGTAAAAGTCACTTTGTGAAACCATTGTGATAAATAGAGCATTTGCTCCTATAGGAGCAAATGCTCTATTTATCACAATGGTTTCAAATGGCAGAATTCTTAAATTTTCCTTTTCTCTAATTAATGCTCCTGTTCGGTAGATTGATTCAAAGAGGTTGTATCTAAAAAAAATAGCTTATGAGGGAATGGGTTAAACTGACGTAAAACACCACTACAATAAACAAATACAAATACAAAACAAACAAAACACACTACAGCACTAAAACGAAACTTATCGCAGTGAAAAAGTAACCCGTTGCACTAATATGTTTCATTAAAATGTCATGTTAAATGTTGATGTGTCCAGTGATTGAATTAGACCAGAGTGCGAACGTCTTTGACTACTAAGTGAAGAAGTGCATACCCTATATATCTGTTGTTTTGTTATTTACAACAATGCCAAATTCGGCTAATGAGCGACTTATAGAAATACTTTGGCAAAAAAAAGTCCGAGCCAATCCTTTTAAATCTGAGCTAAAGTGCTAAGGTGCCAGCTTTTAAGGAATTCATTGATATAAGTGCCAATTTTATATTGATATGACCAGGCCATGACTTCTTGTCAGCAGAACGGTCGCCAAAACCACACCAGGCTATTGATATAACTATTTGCGCGCTAGAGGCGAAACTGTGATTATCTATGCAAATAGTTTGGATCCAGATGAGATGCCGCAGAATTCGGGGTCTCATCAGGATCCAAGCTGTTTGACATCCTGACCATATTTTTACCACAAAAAAATTGCGAAAGAATTTTATTTTAAGAATTGAAGCAGACGACAATTGTTGCAGACGAAAAATTTACTCAGCGCGCTAAGAGATAATATTAAAACAGAAGAATAGCGATAATTTGAAACTGCAGCATGCAATGAATACTACAGAGAAAGAAATATTAACCCTTTCCCTGTTCTATGTTTATTACAAATTTCAATACCTACTAAATATTCATTGAAAAATAGCCATAATGAAACATGGAAGGTGGAACATTGTTGCTATTTTAGAAAGTAAAGAAACATACCTATCAAATCCCATTAGCAAACAGAGCAGACCCTGATCAGACGGCTCCTGTAGGAGCCGTCTGATCTGGGTCTACTCTGTTTGCAGATGCGTGGAAACACGTTTATATGAGGGAAAGGGTTAAAGCATACATCAGGATCAATCGTTTATGCTCAAAGGTTAAAATCCTGTTTAACTCTTTACTCCATGAATATTCATGCAAGAAATATTGACATCGTGAATATTAATTATATTATTTATAACAATAGCACATGGACCATGAACTTTAGGCTATGGAATCATATCTATATAATATCATTAGCAAACAGAGCAGACTTTGACCAGACTGTTCCTACAGGATCTGATCTGGGTATACTCTGTTTGCAAAGGCGTTGAAAGGCGTATTTATGGAGTAAAGGGTTAAACATAATAGTTATTATGTTTTATGCCACCAGAAAATTCTTGATCTTGGCACCTTTGCAAAAAGGATCATTTATTGAACTTTTTATCCCGCTAACTGCGATCTGATGCGCTTTCAAAGAGCTCGGATCCAGATAGACGCCGAGTAACTGGGCGTCTCATCAGGATCCAAGCTGTGTGTCACCGGGTCAAAAGTTCCTCAAAATCTTGATCGAATCGAAAGTAGTCAAAACTGCAAATGGTCAAAATTTGAGCGGACATTATTATTTTTTTTATTTTTTTTGCAGCGGAGTAGCGGTCACTACGAAAGCTACCGACCTTCACACCGTCAAATATTCGAACCATGCAAGTTTGGTTTTATATTGTTTTCCTGCATAACTTATTGTACTTATCAAAAAGGATATGCTAGGATAAGCTGCGGTTTCAAAGGCAATTAACTAGGTTCTGGTTCGTTTTGGTTTAACTTTCAATCCGCCGAGAGTAAAATAGCATCAGCTTAAATTTGAATTTGTTGCAATTTTGATAATTCAATCGGCCAAGCTCTGGAGAAACTATTGTCCCAGTGTCAAACAGCTTGGATCCAGATGAGACGCCGAGTTACTCGGCGTCTCATCTGGATCCAATCTGTTTGCAAAAGAGAGTCAGATTGAGAACAACGGGAGAAGGGTAAGCCCGTATTTAAGTCGAAGGAACGACCACAAAGTGCCTTGGAGGATCTGCACTCTAAGAGGATTGGAATACATAACGGGGATTTTTTGCCATAGGTGACTGACCTATATAATATTATATCAAGATCCGCGTGTTACCTATTCGATCCGATGCCGGGCCCAGTTTCATCCAATCCCTATTTACACGCTCCTATGCTCTTGTAAACACAAATCCCTCCCCATCCCCTCTGTTCTTTTTATTTCTCTGTCTTCCACATACACCAATCAACGATCCTTTAACCTGAATAATATTCACGTAAGAAATAATAACATCATGAATATGTATTCGCAAAATGCATTCAATGTCATAAGATGTTTTGTCCAAGGAAGAAACTGTAGAATCATATCTATCTAAACCAACAGAAGTTGTCTATTCTAAGTATACCCTATCCACAAAGGCATGAAAAGACGCGAACAACCCCTCTCTATCAGGTAAGGACTTAACTCTTTCCTCCATAAATACGCCTTTCAAAGCCTTTGCAAACAGAGTAGACCCAGATCAGACGGCTCCTGTAGGAGCCGTCTGATCAGGGTCTGCTCTGTTTGTGTATGGTTTAGATATAGTTCCACAGTTGCTGCTATGGTAAAAAAATTGTCCATGTGTCATTATAAACATTAATCTAATTAATATTCATGATGTCATTATTTCTCGCATGAATATTCATGGAGTAAAGGGTTAATTTCACCGTTAAGCATACATCCCTGGTTTTATACACACAATCACAATTCATCTACCTCTATTAACTTCTACCGCTGAGTCTTTTTCGCGCAAGTGGCGGTTTTAGAATTAATCTGATCTGCTTCAATTTAAACAGAATTATATTTCGCTATATTATTTTAGAAATCAGTCCGAAACAGGCAAAGGCTATCACGAGTTTCAACATGGTATTCCTGGAATATTAACAGCATAGCTGTCAGGGATACAGACACGTCACGCTCTTCTTGTCTGGGGGAAGGGGGGGGGTAATGTATATTAAAAGGGTCGATTTTTATAATGGCATTATGTATTATAACATGTCAGAAACTGAAGTAGTAGATATACAAAGCAGATCCTGATCAGCCAAGTCCAACAGACGCCGTCTATTTGGGTCTACTTTATTTGCAAACGCGTCGAAATCCATCCTTATGATATAAAAACGGTTAAGTACTGACAGAGGTTGTGGAGTTAAACTGTAGAAGTACATCTGTTATATTCAAGTACATCTCTTATATTCAAGCACATCTGTTATATTCAAGCTCATCCAAAACTTTTCTATGGCTCTTGTTTCTAATATTTCTAATACATGTATAAGCACTCTCCATTTTTTTCTCTGATTGATGACTTACTTATCTTGGACTCCACTGTTTGCAAGCCCAGGTGAATGATTCATGTTAATCTGAAAAAGTAATACCCCAATTCTTCCGTCATATATACGTATGTTTCAAAAACTATTGATGAACTAGACAGTGTAATAATTTCTTTGGTGCCTAAACTTAAGTTTCAAAGTGGACTTTCCGTCAATTTCGTCTCAAACATATAAGTGGTGAATCATCGGGTTTGGAACACGTGATTACATTTGCAAACTGTTTGGATCCAGATCCAGAGTTACACGACGTCTCATCCGGATCCAGCGCGTTTGCAAAGGTAATCACGGGTTCAGCCATTAGACCAGGCTGTATAAGTCGCTTTCTGGTCACTATCACGTTTCGTTCAGTGTTCAAGGGAGAATACTCAAAAGCAACTTAAGTCTGCTTGTTGACAGTAGTTGTCTTTCTTATATACATTCACTGAAACGTGTGCATCGATTAAACACAGCTTTGAATTTGATCAAGATGAAACGGCAAGTAACTTCAATGGAAATCAGGATGAAAACTATTTGACAATCCGATGGTGTTTATGAAAACAACGGCAGAAAACATATTCCTTCTTTTTGTAGAGTATGATTTTATATTGGCATGCACATAGTTAAAATGTACTGTAAAAACCCTAAACCAGACTGTTAAAAAAAACTTTTAAAAAAAGAAGAAGAAAGGAATTCTATGCACGACTCGCACCCTGCATAAACTGCCACCTGTTAAACAGACAGACATTTGATATGAAACTGACATGTCGGCTAGAGCTGTTTTACTGTGTCACGTGGTGGTTGGTTCGTCCGACTACTAGGATATCTATCGCCGAGCATTTAACCCCATTATTTAATAAATAAGCGACACCATGCGTATCAATAAAACCTTTCTTTAAAGGTCACTAAATTGCATCAAGCATTTTATGTTAAAGGTAGGTGGCTGCTTAAAGCAAAGTGAAAGTAAAACAGAACGCTCCTATAGGAGCGTTCTGTTTTACTTTCACCTTGCTTTAACCCTTTCCCTCATATAAACGTGTATTCACGCATCTGCAAACAGAGTAGACCCAGATCAGACGGCTCCTAGAGGAACCGTCTGATCAGGGTCTACTCTGTTTGCTAATAGAATTTCAAAGATCTGTGTCTCTACTTTCTAAAATTGCTACAATGTTCCACCTTCAATATTTCATTATAACCTTTTTGTCCATGAATATTCATTAGGTATTGAAATTTGTAATAAACACAGAACAGGGAAAGGGTTAAGCAGCCACCTACCCTAATTACCAACTAATTAACACAATTTAGTGCCCGTTAAATAGATTAATTAGATGAATTAATGGCAGTATATGAATTATTTAACCTTGGCAGAAACTGTAAATCACATCTATGTTATTTCATAACAAAACAAAACAGACCCTGATAAGATGACTCCCACAGAAGCCGTCTGATCAGGGTCTACTCTGTTTGCAAAGGCATTAAAAGGCGTGCCAATTAAGTAAAAGTCGTTGACTTACATTCACCTTAGTGAATTCGAATCCCGGGTAGACACTTGGGATTTTCCATGTGATGGAGTCTTCTGGCTGGCTTGTGGTAGGTCAAGGGTTCTACCCGGATGTAAGCAATACTATTGTAAAAGCCCGATAGTTCGAGCACTGAAATAAGTACCATTATAAGTCTTTAAAATAGGTGACAGCTTAATGCAGGGTGAAAGTCATATATTTGTATATAAACCCTTTCTTTCTTTAATATGAACACCTTTAAAATCATTCTCAAACACAGTAGACCAAGATCAGACGCCTTTTGTAGAGACTGTCTGTTTCGGGTCTTCTCTGTTTGTTTATGACAGTATAATATATCTAACTCGAAGGTTTCTAGTACAAAAAAAATCATCATGTCTACATAGGCCATTATATAAAGTCAGCTAATAAATATTCACAGTGACATTTCTTACATGATTATTCAACAGGAAAAATATTAAACAAGGTAAAATGTTTATCATTGCTGAATATTGCTCATACCTGATGTAATTTAACCCTTTCCCTCATATAAACGCCTTTTCACGCATTTGCAAACAGAGTAGACCCAGACCAGACGGCTGATAAAGGAGCCGTCTGATCAGGGTCTGCTCTGTTTGCTAAAGGAATTTGATATATCTATTTCTTTACTTTCTGAAATGGCTACAATGTTCCATCTGTCATAATTCATTATAACTATTTTGTCCTTGAATATTCAGCAGGTATTCAAATTTGGACTAAACATAGAACAGAGAAAAGGTTAAATGCATACAGCTTGGCAAGGACCTTGTGAAATGTTTATAACGTTGACATTTTAGATATAAGTGTACACTACTCACAACATGTAAATAATCATATAAACATTCACGATATGTTTACAATGTACATGCAATGATCCTCGTCATTTTACAGTACAGTAAAACCTCTCTAAACCGAAATTCTAGTAGAAGATATTTGGTTACTACCTTTGGGCAGATGGCTGCTTAACCCTTTCCCTCATATAAACGTGGTTTCACGCATTTGCAAACAGAGTAGACCCAGATCAGACGGCTCCTAGAGGAGCCGTCTGATCAGGGTCTGCTCTGTTTGCTAGTGGAATTTGAAAGATATGTTTCTTTACTTTCTAAAATCACTAAAATGTTCCACCTTCAGTATTTCATTATAACTATTTTGTCCATGAATATTCAGTATGTATTGAAAGTTGGGCTAAACATAGAACAGGGAAAGGGTTAATGCAGAGTGAAAAACAAGCAGAAAGCTCTTAGAGGAGCTCCTAGAGGAGCTTTCTGCATGACTTCCATCCCGCATTAAGCTGTCACGTGTCTCAAATACCGATATTCATACTAATTTGAACGTCCAGTTTAGATAGATTTTACCGTACGTCATTCCTGGGAAATATGTCAAATAGCTTATGAGTTGTCTATACAATCATGTACATACAAATTCCTAAACATTGTATTTTTTGTTTTCGCTAAAATTGTAGGTTTCTTTCAACACAAATATGGCCAATATAACATACACCAGAGTGTATTCTGAAGGCTGAAGAAGCACATAAACACTTATAGAAATTGCGTCATGAAAGCAAACTTTATTTGTCAATTATCCTTATATCAGACTGTAGGATTGCATGGGATGAATGAATGCACAGATTGTTCTCAGATTGTTAGTTGAATGTATTGGCAACACACCGAATTGGGACGCTATGTTTGCTTATGAAATAATATAGATCTAATTCTAATATAGTCTGAAAGTGGGAGATCCTTCGAAAGCAAAAGTAGCAATGCGAAGAGAGAAAATTGCACACTCGGTCTGTTCATGAGTAGTAATTAAAAGTGCAACACTACTCACACCCCCTAGCACCGGCTTAAGCAGTATTCAATTTTCAAAACTAATAACATCAAAACTAATGATCCCAAAGGACCAGAAAATATAACAACACTGAGAATGAAGTACGGGGCGACTTTTTACGGCCGCCACACAAGTTTACATTTTCTGTCGTAGCCAAAATTACCTATGTTCAATGCCATCATTAAGATATGCATGATGGAATTTTGGCATGAGTATCTATGTTATGTGTTTGTTTGTGTTGATTAACGTCCGTTTCTGCTCACTATGGGCTAATTGGCTAATTGCATGAGTTTCTATGGGGAACGGAGGCTGGAAATAGCTACCACAAGAACGCTTTTTCTATAATCGACAGATCGTTAATATTTAGGTGTGTTGTACATAACTCTATGGGAACATATCCAGCGATCATTTAACCCTTTTCTCCATATGTACGAGTTTAATAACATCTGATTAGGGTCTATTCTGTTTGATTATAAAGTTATATAAATCAAATTCTACAGTACCTGCAATGGCTAAAATACAAATATTCATTTTTATCATAAAAAAATAAGCTAATTAGTAGTCATGAGGTCATTATTTCTTACATGAATATTCATAGAAATTTTATTTATGAAGTATCAATGCTTTTTTAGGCAGGTGGCTGCTTAATGCAGGGTGAACGTCATGCAGAAAGCTCCTAGAGGAACAGCTTTCTGCATGACTTTTACCCTGCATTAAGCTGACACCTATCTTAAGATCGATAATGATACGTATTTAAGTGTTCGAACGATCAAGATTTTACTGTAAATATTGTGAGCAGCGTGTTGCGCATGACATCAGTTCGAAATCGGCCCGAAACCAAAAGTTATTGCATTGAGAGTGGGAGCAAAAAATGAAGATTGTAATCGTTGAGGTAAAACGAATCAAGCTAAAAAACTTGAAGCCTTTAAGTAGGCTGACATGGTCGCTGCATATTTAAATTACATACTGTATCAAAGTATCTTAAACCTTCTCATGTGATTCAAATGTGAATATATCCACTATTATTTAGGTGAATTATTCTACATGTAGATCAAATGCAGCCACTGAAGTACCATGTCAAATGGTGAAGACCCGTATGAGACACTCTAGGAGCTGTCTCAAATGGATGAACAATATTTTCAATTGCAGATATGTACTCTAATAGCATGAGAAGGGTTAACTCCAGGAGCTCCTCCAGGAGCTGGCTCATATAGGTTTACACTATACATATGCTCCTCCAGGAGCTGGCTCATATAGGGTTACACTATACAGTAAAACCCCTCTAAACCGGACGTTAAATTTGGTATAAATATCGGTCTTGGAGACAGGTGGCAGCTTCATGCAGGGTGAAAGTCATGCAGAAAGCTCCTAGAGGAGCTTTCTGCATGACTTTCACCATGCATGAAGCAGCCACCTGCCTAAAAGTATCTAAATTCTTCTCTACTAGAATTCCGGTTTAGAGGGGTTTCACTGAATATGCTCCTCTAGGAAATGTCTCATATAGGTGTACACTATATATACTCCTCTAGGAGATGTCTCATATAGGTGTACACTATATATACTCCTCTAGGAAATGTCTCATATAGGTTTACACTATATATGCTCCTCTAGGAGCTGTCTCATATAGGTTTACACTATATATGCTCCTCTAGGAGATGTCTCATATAGGTTTACACTATATAATTATGTTCCTCTAGGAGATGTCTCATATCGGTTTACACTATATAATTATGCTCCTCTAGGAAATGTCAAATATCGGTTTACACTATATATACTCCTCTAGGAGATATCTTGTATCGGTTTACACTATATAATTATGCTCCTCTAGGAGATGTCTCATATAGGTTTACACTATATATGCTCCTCTAGGATATGTATGGGTTTACACTATATGCTCCTCTAGGAGATGTATGGGTTTACACTATATGCTCCTCTAGGAGTTGTATGGGTTTACACTATATGCTCCTCTAGGAGATGTATGGGTTTTACACTATATGTTCCTCTAGGAGATGTATAGGTTTACACTATATGTTCCTCTAGGAGATGTCTCATATATGTTTACACTATATGCTCCTATAGGAGATATATGGGTTTACACTATATGCTCCTCTAGGAGATGTATGGGTTTACACTATATGCTCATCTAGGAGATGTATGGGTTTACACTATATATGCTCCTCTAGGAGATGTATGGGTTTACACTATATGCTCCTCTAGGAGATGTATAGGTTTACACTATATATGCTCCTCTAGGAGATGTATGTGTTTACACTATATGCTCCTCTAGGAGATGTATGGGTTTACACTATATGTTCCTCTAGGAGATGTATAGGTTTACACTATATGCTCCTCTAGGAGATGTCTCATATATGTTTACACTATATGCTCCTCTAGGAGATATATGGGTTTACATTATATGCTCCTCTAGGAGATGTATGGGTTTACACTATATGCTCATCTAGGAGATGTATGGGTTTACACTATATATGCTCCTCTAGGAGATGTATGGGTTTACACTATATGCTCCTCTAGGAGATGTATAGGTTTACACTATATATGCTCCTCTAGGAGATGTATGGGTTTACACTATATGCTCCTCTAGGAGATGTATGGGTTTACACTATATATGCTCCTCTAGGAGATGTATGGGGTTACACTATATGCTCCTCTAGGAGATGTATGGGTTTACACTATATGCTCCTCTAGGAGATGTATGGGTTTACACTATATATGCTCCTCTATGAGATGTATGGGTTTACACTATATGCTCCTCTAGGAGATGTATGGGTTTACACTATATGCTCCTCTAGGAGATGTATAGGTTTACACTATATGCTCCTCTAGGAGATGTATGGGTTTACACTATATGCTCTCATATGAGTTTATCCTATTTTCAAATACAGGTATGGGTTAAGAAAAAGTAAAAGTTGCAACAAGTCGCACATGTATACATCTAAATAACCCTCTAGCTTATAAATATTCATACAATATTTCATGACGTCAAGTACCTTAAACATCCAGAATCAGACTTCTTTTCAATTACTGAACATAAAATATACGAACCTGCTGTACGAAAACCAATTTTTAAACTTTGCAAACAATGCAGTGCCAGACCAACCGCATGGTCGCGTTCTACACTGTCTCCCACCCCACACGACATATTCTGATTGCTGACCTCTGTGATTTATAGTGTAGAACCTGATCAGAAACTACATTTTGAATGCATTGTACCAAATATGTAAAACCTCAATATTTGTATATCTGGCTTAATATTACTTTATAACAAATTGATTTTAATTGCTTAACTCTTTCCATGCCAGTGTCATATCTGTGATTACCTATGCAAACAGTTTGGATCCAGATGAGACGCTGAGTAACTCGGCGTTTGATCAGGATCCACGCTGTTTGTTACTGCGACTGTTTTTTAAACAAAAATGTAGAAAAAAGCAATAAAAACTGACAATTGTAGAGACGACAAAGTATGCAGACGACAAAAATTAGCAGCGAAAGAGTTAACACATTTTACTGCCCACAGGGCATTAGCTGTGGTGTGTAGCTTGAGGAAATCGACAATTATTACATTTATTTGATTGCATGTAGCTAATAAATTAAAAGTGTTGACAGTAAACATAACTTGAAATGGTTGAGAAGTAAATGTCGGAATGAAGACATATTATTTAATGTGAACTAACAGTGCATATTCTTAGTGTTGTAAAAATTCTTAGAAATCTGGATAGGACATAGACAGTACACGCTTATACAGTGATATCCTTGTACAGCGACCACTTTAGGAATAGGCACAGGTCTCTTTAGAAGTAGATTGTTGCTTAACCATTTCCCTGTTCTGTGTTTATACCAAATTTTAATACCTACTGAATATTTATGGATAAAATAGTTATAATGAAATAGTGAAGGCGGAACATTTTAGCCATTTTAGAAAGTAAAGAAACAGATCTATAAACAATTTCATTAACAAACAGAGCAGACCCTGATCAGACGGCTCCTCTAGGAGCCGTCTGATCTGGGTCTACTCTGTTTGCAAATGCGTGAAAACACGTTTATATGAGCGAAAGGGTTAATGCAGGACGAAAGAAATGCAGAGAGCTCATGTAGGAGTTTTCTGCATACATTCTGTCCTGCATTAAGCTACCACATGGCTTTTACCATTTCTTTCATACAAACGCCATTTCACGCCTTTGCAAACAGAGTAGATCCAGAGCAGACAGTTTCTGTGGGAGCCGTCTGGTCAGGGTCTGCTCTGTTTGCTTGTGAAATCATAATATATCGGACTACAGTGTCCACAAATGTCAAAAAATTATAAAAATTCAACTAATAAATATTCATGATGTTCTCATTTCTTACTTAGAAAATGAATCAAGATCAAGATTAACCTTTTCCTTCATATAGACGTGTTTTCACGTATTTGCAAATAGAGTAGACCCAGCTCAGGCGACTCTTATAGGAGCTGTATGATCAGGGTCTGCTCTGTTTGCTAATGGAAGTTGATTGATGTTTCTTTACTTCCTATAATGGCTACACTGTTCAACCTTCAATAATTCACTATAACTATTTCGTTCATGAATATTCAGTAGGTATTGAAATTTGGAATAAACATAAAACAGGGAAAGGATTAAGCTCCAGATTAAGACCCGTTTTGGTGGTCTCTTTAGAAGGGGTTGACTATAGTATACCGGGACGACTCCGCTAAAGGTAAATGAACTTTCCTCCATGAATATTCAAGAAAGAAATAATGACGTCATGAATATCAATTAGATTATTTTCTATAATGGCAAGTTAACACAGAATTTGTTGGGCATAGTAGAAACTGTAGAATCAGATCTATATCATTTCACAAGCAAACAGAGCAGACCCTGATCAGACGGCTCATACAGGAGCCGTCTGATCTGGGTCTACTCTGTTTGCAAATGCGTAGAAAGGCGTATTTATGGAGGAAAAGGTTAAACTGTTAACTGGTTAAATGCTCTTATATAGTGTACTGTTATTTGTAAACATTTAGTAGATCCATATCAGAGAGCTCATTCAGAAGAATTATGAGCAGGGTCTGCACTGCTTGTCTTTCAAAATCACCTCGTTACCTTTCACACCGGGTGGTCTCTACCATGAACCAATGACGACCCTCCTATTGTGAAAATTTAGCATTCAATACGTTTATGTCGATATTATTTAACCCTTTACTCCATGGATATTCAGGAAAGAAATAATGGCATCATACATATTAACCCTTTACCTCATATATACAAACGTGTTTTCACGCATTTGCAAACAAAGAAGACCCAGATCAGACGGCTCCTAGAGCAGATCAGGGTCTGCTCTGTTTGCTAGTGGATTTTGAAAGATCTTGTTCTTTACTTTCTAAAATGGCTACAACCTTCCACTTTACATATTTCATTATAACTATTTTGCCGATGAATATTCAGTAGGTATTCAGATTTTTAATAAACATAGAACAGGGAAAGGGTTAAGTGAATCTTTATAATTGCATTATGGACAAACGAAATTTTATCATGACAGAAACTGCAGAATCAGATCAATATTATATCATAAGAGCAGACCCTGATTAGACGGCTCCTACAGGAGCCGTCTTATTGTGGTCTTCTCTGTTTGCAAATGCGAAGAAAGGCGTTTTATGGAGTAAAGAGTAAACCAGCGATTGGTATGTGTGCGTTATTTTCAAACGCATTGGATGAACGCGTCGGTTGGTCTGCATGAATATTGTTTGTGAACGCGTCGGCAGGTATTTGTGCATGCTATTTGTGAACTCGTCGGTCGGTCTATGTGCATGTGGCTTGTGAACTCATCGGTCGGTCTATTTGCATGTGGTTTGTGAAAGCGTCGATTGGTGTATCTCAGTGTATGCGCGTGTGTGTTGTTGTGAACGCAACTTGTCTGTGTTTGAACGCGTCGGTTGGACTGTGTGCATGTTGTTTGTGACCCTGTCTACTTGTCTGTGTGTATGCTGTTTGTGAACTCACCAGTTGGTCTGTGTGCATGCTGTATGTGAAACTGTCGGCTAGTCCGTGTTCATGCAGTTTGAGAACGTGTCGGTTAGTATGTGTGCATGATATCTGTGAACGCGTTGGTCTGTGTACATGTTGTTTATGAACGCTTCTGGTGGTATGTGTACATGTTGTTTGTGAACGTATCGGCCGGTCTGTTTGCAGGCTGTTTGTGAACGCGTCTGTTGGCCAGTGTGTATGTTGCTTGTGAACGCATCGGCTAATTTGTGTGCATGCTACATGTGTGAACGCGTAAGCTTGTCTGGTTGTGTGTTGTTTGTGAGCGTGTCGGCTGATCTGGTTGCATGCTGTTGGTAAACGCGTCGGCTGGTCTTGTTGCATTGCTGTTTGTGAACGCGTCGGCTGGTCTGGTTGTATATTGTTTGTGAACGTGTCAGCTGGTCTGGTTGCATGCTGTTTGTAAACGTGTGGGCTGGTCTAATTACATGTTGTTTGTGAACGCGTCGGCTGGTCTGTGTGCATGCTGTTTGTGAACTCGTCGGCTGGCCTGTGTGCATGCTGTTTGTGAACTCGTCGGCTGGTCTGGTTGCATGCTGATTGTGAACACTCGTCGTCTGATCTGTGTGCATGCTGTTTGTGAACGCGTCGGCTGGTCTGTGTGCATGCTGTAAACGCATTGACTGGGCGTTGTGTATCTGTTTGCAAACACTGGTCTGAGTGTGTAATGGTGGCTGGGCTCGTTTTTCGAACTGGTCAGCTGGTCTAGAACTAAGCTGTATGCGGTGTAACTGCAGGTATTAGTGTACGCTCTAAGCATTATCATGGCTGGTTGCAAAAGGCACGTGATCAATCGCATTGTTATCTCAGTTGTGTACCTCATCTCTAATCTGTGTCCGGTTACACACAATGAGACATCATAGTTACGGTGGTTAGTATGTGTGCTTAAGGCAAGTTTGTGATAACACTTGCAAACAGTCTCAGGGTCTAGATGAGATGTACAGTCACTCGTATCTCATCATTACACTAAGATTGTATTATTGCCGAGAAAAGTGCATTGCAATAAAAAAAACCACCCTCTAAACCGGACCTCCAATTTAGTAGAAGTATCGGTCTTGGCAGCTTAATGCAGGGTGATAGTCATGCAGAAAACTCATCTGGGAGATTTCTGCATGACTTTCACCCTGCATTAAGCAGCTGCCTGTCTAAAAGTATCGTGGGTGAAATTTAGAGGATTTTAGAGATGTCGTGAGATTAACCCTTTACCTGAAACAGACGTCTTATCACGCATTTGCTAACAGAGTAGACCCAGATAAGTCATGCATTCTTGTATAAATACAGGGTGTTCCAGAAAAAATGCAATCCAATTTCAATTCGATATTACTTTAAATCTATTCAACCGATAGCAAAATTTCATATACCACTTTTAGGTACAACAGTTGTCCATATTTGTGTAAAAATACAGCTCAAACGCTTTGATAAATATTGCGTAAATACGGAAGGCACACAGTTTTCACTTTTCCCAGAAATTAGATTTTCGTCACACATGTACCCTGTTGATAATATAGTGTTTAGCGGATAACCAATATAAATATGTTTGTACCCAGAATAATACTTACATTGTGTTAATTACATTTGTCATATCCCAGTATTATACCTTCCACCTTTACGGTACTTTTAGTTGTTAACGAATAATTCAGGCTCGTAAAATGTGTGCATAGATAGATAAATTAATATTTATTGCATATGCTCAGGGATAACAAACAATTCTCAAAGTGTTAAGCAGCCAATGAAAATATGGCGTCATTTTAATGCACTGGGCTCTCAAAACAGATTATGTTTTGAACAGTATTACAGTACTTGTTGAAATAATAACCACTCAAATAATAAATTAATGTTCTTTAACGGTTAATCAATGCTTTGGCTCATCCGTTCAAGTTCTTTTCAAATGTACTTATGATATCCATAATCCTGTTTCTGGGAAACTTGAAAACAGGGTGCCTACAGTATTTACACAGTTTCTCAAAAATCTATAAGAGCATTTAAGCTGTAATTTTACACAAATGTGAACCACTGTTGTACCTAAAAACTGATAATAACACTTTTCTATAGGTTGAATAGATTTAGAGTAATAATGAACTGAAATTTGGTTGCATTTTTCTGGCACATCCTGTAGTCATGAAGTAAACTATTATAGATAAGATACTACCCCCCCCCCCCCCTATATTGTTGTTTTGTTTACAAATGACGTAGCTAACAGAGTAGCTTAAAGTTGAGTTTCACAAATAACTACTCGATATATATATGATGATGATTACAGTAAACCTCTCTAAACCGGACGTTAAATGTAGTATAACTATCGGTCTTGGCGACAGGTGGTAGCTTAATGCAGGATGAAAGTCATGCAGAAAGCTCCTCGAGGAGCTTTCTGCATGACTTCCATCTTGCATTAAGCAGCCACCTGCTTGAAAGTGCCCAAATTCTTTTCTACTAGAATTCTGGTTTAGAAAGGTTTTACTGTATCTATCTTGCATTCGAACAATTATATATGACAGGGAATTATTAGGAATGAAAATACTATTGAAAACAAGCAGGCAACATGTAGAACGCCATTGGGCAAATGACGGCTTATCACTTACCCCGATATGAAAAATAGTCAAACCAAATTTGAATCTGGTTCACTTTTGATTTGTTCCAATTCGATCAATCTTTTGAAAAGCCATTGACCGAGTGTCAAATAGTTTGGATCCAGATGAGACGTCTAGTTACTCGGCGTCTCGTCTTGATTCAAGCCGTATGCAAGTGTGGGTCAGGTCATAAAGAGCGGGGTAAAGGGCTACTTAAGATAAAAGTAACGAACCGCAACATAACCGGAACGCATCACAATGCTCCCTACTTTGAACAGTTAGGTAAAATGGGATGAATAGAGGTTGGTTATGCAGTGAAACCACACGAAAATGTGTATTTTGGATATTTGTAAATCATGAAGATGACAGTACTTAGAGCCCGGCCAGAGTAAACTATTTACAAGGTTTATGTTTCAATAAAACAAGCATATCATGGTGAGAGACAAACCATGTAGTATCTGATCGGATGCCTCGAGTGTTCCAAGCGGCGTCTTGTCTGGGTCTTCGTTGCTTGCCTTGCTCTATAGATAATTAAATTTATCGCCCAGGGACTTAATGAAAGATTGCTTGTCTGTTTAGGAAATAAACACACATACTAGGACTTAACCTAAGGAATGTACCCATGACGGTGAGTTTGTTTTCTTTTAATATCTTAATATTTTATTCCATGAATATTCATGTGAGAAATAATGCATGTATGAACATCAGTTGGACGATATTTTATAATGGCACCATGAAGAAGAGAGACTGTTGGCCATGTCAAAAACTGTAGAATCAGATCTGCATTATTTTATAAGCAAACAGAGCGGACCTTGATCATATGGCTTCTACAGGAGACGTCTGATCTCTGTCTGCTCTGTTTGCACAGGCGTTTAAAGGAATACCTATTATGTTATAGACCAACCCATTAAATGATACTCATATATGACAAACAAACAAACAGGATATACCCAGATTCAGGGCTCATTAGAGCAGGGTATACGTGTATCATTTTTGTCAATTTTGATATCTTTTCAAATGAATTGTTTACACAGTTGGATGCTTCAAAAGGAAAGTTAAAATATATATAGATATATTATACATGCAAATATACAATATCGGATTTGACGGATTTCATTAAAAATGAACATTGATGGTTTGTTTTCCTCTTCATGACTTCATCAGGTTTCATTCAAGACATATATATGCTTGTAAAGTTACTGGTATATCTTACATTATAAAACCAGTTATACAAATACATGTATAATGAGGTTTTACAAGTGGGGTAGCAAGTTGTAATTTGAGCTAATTTGCAGATAATAGCAAAATGCATCAACTTTCCACATTACTTCCAATTTGTATCAACCCTTTGCTTGCTATTCACGTCAATATACCTACCTGTAAATAGTGAAGACCCAGATGAGACAGCTCCTGCAAGAGCTGTCTCGTCAGGGTCTGCACTATTTACAAATTGATTGTGCAACCAGTACACTGCACAGAGAATTAATTGTACACAGTGAAGATATATGTAATTATACTACAGGACATGGGTAAAGGAGAAGAACTGGGTTTTTTTTAAAATTCAGCAAGAGAAGGGTTAAGAAACCATCTGCTTTTAAAATCTTTAATGTTTATTTATTATGTGGTCACTTTAGATAAATTCTAGTGCGTGTAATGCCACAAGTAGACCAAGTAGGTGTACATATTGTTTTATAACAGAGAAGACCCAGATCAGATGGCTCCTATATGAGCCGTCTGATTAGGGTCTGCTCTGTTTGCTATTTGAATATGAAAGAGCTGTTTCCTTACTTTCAAAAATGGCTACAATGTTCCACCTTCAATATGTCATTATAACTATTTTGTCCGTTAATATTCAGTAGGTGTTGAAATTAAGAATAAACACAGAGCAGGGAAAGGGTTAATATACGTTAGACCTGTAGGAGTATAAACTAGTGACAACTGTGACACTGATAATTGATCAAGAAATGTTTCTGCCTATGATCTTCTGCTCAGCGGCTCAATGTGCAATTTCGGAACGGTTCGCTGATTCAATTTCACCTCAATTGTGAACCATGAGGTGTGACTGTATCAGAATCGCCATCAGTGTTAAGCTATAACCGTTTGAATGCATGACACGAGTTCAGAGTCATTTGCAAACAGTATAGACCCAGATCAGAGGGTCCCTAAATGAGCCCTATGATTAGGGTCTGTCCTGTTTGTCATTCAGAATCCTCTCTCGAATTTCACCCTTTCATATGGTGTGGATTCTAAAATAAACAATGATGAACTAATCCATTCTGAAATTCTTCGTTGAAAAGGGTGAACTCTCTGTTGGTGAATTATGGATAAACCTGTTCAAAATAGTTTGAATACAGATGAGTCGTCGAGAAACCCGGTGTCTCATTAGGATCCAATCTGTTTGACGTTCCGGTTGCCTGTTTGTAGGGAAAATGAACATACCTTGCAAGTTTGAAACTGGAATTGATGAAAAATTGCACAAAGTAAAATTTTGTCTGCAGGGATAAGGTTAATTGAAACACCACACGGGACAGTGGCTTAAGATGTTACACCTCGAGCATGTTACCCTGGTATCATCATAATAATCAAAGGAACCAGCAGGTCATTTTACTCATTAGATGCGCTTTGTAACGCCTTCTGCAAACAAAGTAGACCCAGATCAGACATCTCATCTAGGATTAGATCTGCTTGTTTGCTTGATATAAATCTGATTCTACAGTTTCTGCCATGGCCATTATTTTCTGGACTCACATGTCATTGTAAAATATAATCTATCTAATATTCATGATGTCATTATTTCTTGCAAATATTCATGCATTAACATGTTACATACGGAAAATGTTGATACACAAACTATGACCCAATGAGTGCTAATCTTATTATTAAATGTGAACTTCATGATAAATATTTGACTTGTGATGATAACGATATCACCCGGACTAACAAGTTTTGTGCCAAATAATTGTCGTCTGCCAACAAGTTTCGTCTGCCTAAGTTTCAAACTGCTATTTCCTCTCTGAAATGTAAGTGGTATGTCAAACAGTTTGGATCCTGATGAGACGCCGAGTTACTCAGAGTCTCATCTGGATCCAAACTGTTTGCATATGTAATCACTGACTCGTCCATTGTAGCACGCCCTTTGAGTTGCTTTCCGGCGACCGTTGCGGCGAAATATTTAACCTTTTTCTTAATATAAACGTGTTTTCACGTATTTGCAAACAGAGTAGACCCAGATCAGACGGCTCCTATAGGAGCCGTCTGATCAGGGTCTGCTCTGTTTGCTAATGGAATTTGAAAGATCCGTTTCATTACTTTCTAAAATGGTTACAATGCTCCACCTTCTATATTTTATTATAACTATTTTGTCCATGAATGTTCAGTAGGTATTGAAATTTGGACTAAATACAGAACAGGCAATGGGTTAAACCGACTGTTTGATAGTGTGATCGCGTTAAGCCTAGTAACTTATTCTATATTTGTGGTTACCCCAGAATGTTGAATATTTGGTTTATTTGAATGGCAGTCAGACATACAATGTACATTTCATTTAACCATTTGAATGCAGGACGCTAGAGAACTGACATTTTGAAAACAGTGTTGGCCCAGATGAGAGGGCTCCTATAGAGGAGCCGACATATCAGGGTCTGCACTGTTTGTCAAAATACACACACATAGTATTCCCTTTAATATACTGAATGGGCTCTATTTCTAAATAATGGTGGAACAGTCTACTTAGAGATTTTAGCATTCAAAGAGTAACCCACTTACAATGCAGGTGGAAAAATGAAAAATATAACCGTTTACCTGATAGAGAGGCATATTTGTAAACGCACTCGCAAAAGGGTAGACCCAGATCAGACAGCTCCTGTAGCTTATGTAATAATATAGAGCTGATTCTTATAAGCCCAAAACTTCTTTTGTTCATATGCAACTGTAAATAATTAGCTAATTAGTAATTATAAAACCATAATATCTTACATGAGTTGTAGCCATTAGTGGAAACCCTAGTTAACCATTTCCTTCATATACATGTAAACGTGTTTTCACGCATTTACAAACAGAGTAGACCCAGATCAGACAGCTCCTATAGGAGCCGTCTGCCCAGGATCTGCCCTGTTTGCTAATGGAATTTGAAATATCTTTTTCCTTACTTCCAAACTGTTTACAATGTTCCACCTCCCATATTTCGTTATATAGATGTTTTGTCCATGATATAAACTGATGCAATGTAAGTCAGTAGGTATCGAAATGATGAATAAACATAGAACAGGGAAAGGGTTAAACGCTTCCATTAGGAATTGTTTGATCTGGGTCTGCACTATTTGCCTAAGATTGCCTGTCCTCATACTATATGCAATGCATCTTTAAAAATACTTATGTAACTCTAATCAGTATTATACCCTTTAGATATGACCCTTTAACCCATTCTCTCAAAGGCTATTTTTAGATCCAACCTTTTGAATAAATCGAACGAGAAGGAGAATTTACTAGAGAAAATCAATTTTTTTAGAGTTTTGTAGTTTGAAATCATCGTGATAGATAGAGCATTTGCTCCTATAGGGGCAAATGCTCTATTTATCACAATGGTTTCAAGAAGTGAATTTTACGAAGGCGTATTTATGGAGGAAAGGTTTAACTAATAATTGTGTATTTTACCAATAATTATTTTTTTCTGATTTTAAAGTTGTACTGTGTATTATCCATGCTTTGAAAAACTCCTCAGATTGTTTTGTTAATTGTGGTTATCTTTTGTTACATAGTCAGTAAAAATCTTATTGTAGCTAATTCTATTTGATGTACACCAAACTCAAAATAAATATTCTCGTATCTTGTAGGGTAACTACAGTAGTTAGTGTTGATACTACGTAGGAATTCGAACTCGAACTTCGAACGAACTCCTAGTTTCAGAGCTTGTGTATTTCACAACAGCAGGTGTTAAGTGCTTGTGTGGCGGCCATAAAAAGGCGCCCTATACTTAATTACCAGTGTTGTTATATTTTCAATCCTTCGGGATCATTAGTTTCGATGTTATTAGTTTTTAAAATTGAATAACACTTAAGACGGTGCTAGGGGGCGTGAGTAGTTTTATATATTTCATAACTGCCCATGAACAGACTCAATGAAACCGATTCTGCATTTTTACATTTTTGCATTGCTGAATTTTCTTTCGAATGATCTCCTACTTCAGAACTTATTTACATACGCCCTGTGTTACGGGATAAAAGAATCAAACTGAATTTGCACATGCAATGAATATGCAATAAACCTGTCTAAATCTAAATCTAATATCTACCTAATGAATATTTATGTAAGAAATAATAACGGTGTAAATATCAAATGCGTGTAGTTTGTATGTTCCATTTATAAGTAAACAGAGCAGACCCTGATCAGACGGCTCCTATAGTAGACATCTGATCTGGGTTCTATTCTGTTTACAGATGCGTGAAAACACGTTTATATGAAGGAAAGGGTTAAGCGACTGTAGACATTTGCCCGTCTTCGCCCCAAGTTTACAAATGAGAACTTTCTTTCTCATTCTTAGATGTCGTAAATCTTAACCAATGTTGAATCAGTGGATTTACAGATAGACACCAGAGTACGATTTATCACTCAATAAATTACAGTAAAACCTCTCTATAACCACCACTAAATTACATCATGTATTTTGTGTTAAAGGCAGGTGGCCGCTTAAAGCAAGATGAAAGTAAAACAGAACGCTCCAACAGGGGCGTTCTGTTTTTACTTTCACCTTGCTTTAAGCAACCACCTGCCCTAACTAGCAACTAATTAGCTAAATTTAGAGGTCGTTATAGAGATGTTTTACTGTATGTTTGAGCATGCTTATGTAGTTCCTGAATGTAATTTATGAAGCAATTTTGTAACACCAGTCCCCGATATCTTCCTTTAAAATCTGCAGAAAAGGTAATACGTTTGATGAACTGCTAATGCACGGAAATATAGACATTTGACCTAAAAACATTCTGCAGGTTGTTGCATATTTGGTTGTTAACCAATTCCTATCTAAAATCCACTTATCAGGACAAACACAAATGTGTTTGACCCAAATAAGCTGGTTGATTTAAAGCGCTAATATGTGTACAGCAGAACTTATCCTTGGCGGCCATTCATTTATTAATCATATGAGTGTACTTTTCCTCGCTATGGGAGGCGCACTGCCTTAGAAAGAGTACTTTTCCTCTACTAAAACAGACCAGACAGCTCCTACAAAAAGGTTTAAAACATGCGTGTGTACATGTATATTGAATAAAGGGTTAAGTCCACTTGTTTATGCTTCGCTAACATCCGTATTCTGCTCAGTTATCAAGATCTTCATGGTTATCATTTACATGCATATATACTAGAATGATACTTACCCGTCAATTTTGTCTTGGAAAACTAGATTTGCCTAATGAATAATACTCGACTTTTAACAATTTAATCCATAACTTATTTCAGAAAAACATGACTATATGAATAGCCATTAGAGACAAATTGATTTTATATGTAAATGGTATCGTGAACAAGGGAAGTTTACCGTGCCAGATACTGTAGAAATATAGCTACAGTTGAATTTTGATATGTCGAGCTCGGATACGTCGAACTTCGGGATAACACGGAGTTCGATCCTTCCAAAAAATACGATACTGAATTCTTCTAAAAGGCATCACTACGCATATTTAGAAATACATGTGACAGCTTAGTGCAGGTCGAAAGTAATGTTGAAAGTTCCTTACTTGAGACCTGCATTAAGCTGTGAACTTGAGAAATTGCTCAAATTAGAACTCGGGTGGCTTGAACCTCTGCTATCTCGAAGTAATTTGTATAGTCCATTTCATAAGCAAACAGAGTACACGCTGATCAGATGGTTATTACGGGAGGCGTCTGATCTGGATATACTCTGTTTGCAAAGGTGCCAAAGGTGTCCCAGATAGAGGGTTAATTAATCCTTTCCTCCATAAATACCCCTTTCTATGACTCTGTAACAATCACCTGTTGAAATCATAGGCTGTTTTTAGACTCAACCTCGTTGAATGAATCTACCCAAAAGTAGCATTTACTAGAGAAAATGTTAGAATTATGTAGCATTGAAACCATTGTGATAAATAGAGCATTTGCTCCTACAGAAGCAAATGCTCTATTTATCACAATGGTTTCAAGAAGTGGTTATTACAGAGGCATAGAAAGGCGTATTTATGGAGGAAAGTGTTAAACATTATGTAAGACAATAGTGCATTTAGAACTGAAGCAGGAGACAATTGCTCAGAGTACAGAAAGTAAGCATATACCCGCTTGTCTTTATCTATATGTCTCTAAATTAAATCAATCTGCATCATGATTATTTAACTAACTTAACATGGGAGGGGTGTCCGATTTGGGCGCTGGGCTTGGGGGAGTTGTGGGAGTGGGGTCCAGGTATGGAGTCAGTTTGGGTTGAATATAACTGATGTCTTCTTTTTACTAGTGCTTTTTTTTATTTATTTCTGTCGGTGACAGGAATAGACCGGTTGGTTTAATCTGATAATACCATGATATCTAGGGACGGGCCGATTTCTAATGTTGGTAAAACTTGTGGTCCAACCCTTTTGTATTGTCATCTATAGTACATACATAAAGTATTGTCTAAATGATTTAACTGTATACTGTGTTCATGAATGGTTGTATATTGTTGACAATTTACAATAAAATATGATTAAACTAAAAACTAATATGTCTCTGTATACTTTCAGATGCGTTTTCGGTTGCCAAGGCCGTGTATTCGGTTGCTGAAGTATTTAGCTCTGCTAACTGTGATTGCCTTAGTTTTCACTCACGGTATGTCGTTGCCCATTAAACCTTACCCTGCCACAAATAAAGGTCTTCTCACATTTAAAGCTAGTATTTAAACTACCTGCTGCTGGTTTCCATATGTTGTAAAAAAAAGTTTAAGATACTTTGTTGGTTTTTATATTTAGAATAATTGAAGAGGTGTTGCTGGTTTCCATATTTTGAAAAAAGAGTGGAATGTCTGTTGCAAGTTTCCATATTCTAAAAATAGAGTTACAGATGTGTCGCTGGTTTGTATATCGTTTGCTAATAGAGAAATTGAGGATATCTTCCAGATTTCCATATTTCAAAAACAAACTTGAAGAGATGTTGCTGTTTTCCATTTTTTTAAAAAAAAAAGTTGTTGAATATATGTTGTTTCAATGTAAAACTATGTTTTAAAAAAGATGAAAAGATGTTGCTGGTTTCCATATATCTTTAAAAAATATGAAGAGTTCTTATTGCTTTCCATATATGTTTTTAAAGATGAAGAGGTGTTGTTGGTTTCAATGTATGTTTTAAAAAGACGAAGACATTATGTTGGTGTCCATATACATGTATGTTTTAAAAAGATGACGAGCTAAATTGTGGTTTCCATATATGTTTTAAAAAGATGAATAAATATTGCTAGTTTCCATATTGAAAGAAATTAGTTGGAATAGATGGTTACACAATGGAAAAGAAGTCATAACAGATGGCAGCTTAATGCGGATGAAAGTCATGCAGAAAGCCCCAAAGGAGCTTTCTGCATGACATTCACCCCGCATTAAACAGTCACTCGTCTACAAAGACACCAACTCTTCTTTATTAAAATGTCCGTTTAGCGTGGGTAAAGCTCGACATCTCATCTTAACTCATTATCTCCTAGGCTATTTTAGACCCAACTTCTTTGAATGTATCTACCGAAAAGGAGCATTAATTAGAGGAAAGGAAAGATTTAGAATTTTGTAGTCTGAAACCTTTGTGATAAATAGAGCATTTGCTCCTATAGGAGCAAATGCTCTATTTATCACAATGGTTTCATAAAGTGACTTTTATAGATGCGCAAAAATGCGTCACTAGGGGATAATGTGTTAATCCATACTGTTTGCAGATAGCATCATACGCTCTTCCACAAACTCTTCCACATACTGTAGATAGATATATACAAAACATTGTTAGTTATTGTGTGTATTTCTGATTTGCAGGTCTGGCGATATTGTCACGCAGAAAAATCATGCTTTATCCAAAAGAGTTTGACAATAGAAAGATTGTCTTTGACAAGGAAGGACACGCTGTCCTTGAAAAAGCACTGGATAAGTTTAAAAACCTCGTGGAAAGCGGTAGTAAAGTACACTTAAAGGATCTAAGAGATGATTACGATACTGAAGTTGAACCGCTTGAAGAAGTGTTTGCACAAATCGATAACACTTTAATAAGATTAAGAAATAATGCTGACGAAGATGGTCAATACAATAACAATGAAGAAGATGCGCATGAAAAAACCGGGAACATGAATGGCAAAAGAAGAGTTGGCGAAAAGGATTACTTAAGACAAAACATTGATGCAAATGCGAATTTTATGAGAGTTCGGGGAAAAGTGCATACAGGCGAAGGCAAAGCTGAAAGTGATAAATCGGTTAACATTATAATCAGTTCGTATGGAATAAACAAATCAACCGTATTGGGTGAGTTGGAGAATATAATAATAGGCATACAGTCATTAAATGCATTAAAAGTGCTTACTCTCCTGATCCCAGACAATGGGAATATGCAAACAGTGTAGACCAACATCAAAATGCTACTCGAAAAAAAAGTTTCTTATTAGGGTACTCCCTATCTAAACAAATTATTATTATTAATAAGCATTTCATCAATATATGTATTTCAGGCAGTTTACGGTCCAAATTGAAATGAAGCATCTTATGAAAAGCTACACTGCTTGTGAAGTTGCGAGTGCTATGAACTACTACTACCACCACCAGCACCACCACCACTACAACCACGCTACTACTGTATGTTTTAAAAACATGGCCATTACCACCACCACTACTATTTCTACTACTACACTACTACTACCATCACCACTACTACTACCACCACCACTACTACTAAACCACTACTACTACTACTACTACTACTACTACTACTACTACTACTACTTCTACTACTAGTATAGTTTAAAATACTACTAGTAGTACTAGTTTAAACTTCCATGTGTCATTTCATCTCAGGTGAGTTCTCTCAAAAAATTAGGGAGCTTAAATCAGCTTTCTTTTTACAGATGACTTGTTTCGGGACAAAGCAGGTGTAATAATGTTTGACCAGCCCAGTCTCACCTTGTGGCCATTGTGGTACTTGAGGGGCGACAACAAAGTATGCAGTATGAAATCCACGGCTTGCAGGTGCGTTCAAAAATGTTTTGCACATAAAATAACTGTAGCATATCAATACTTTTCCTTGTGATGATGCTATTGTACTAACTCCTAGATACATGTCACCGATGGTCCTGTGATAAACATCTAGCAGCATGGGACTGGATCGGTAGAGTAGGATTAAGTGAGTGCAAAAATCAAATCTAGCTTAACCATGTCCCTGTTATGTATTCATGTAGAAATAATGACACCATTAACACTTATAAGCTGATTTTTTATTATAGTATGTGTACACGGGATATTTTGGTATAGAAAGAAACTGTAGAGTCAGATATATTATAATTTCTTAAGCAAAGAGAGCAGACCTTTATCAGACGGTTCCTACAGGAGCCACCTGGGTCCATGCTTATAAAGCTTTTAGTTGAGTCTGAGATCGTTCTCAAGTTTTTGATTGGTCAGATTTGAGCCAAAACCAATAAAAAGCTTGAGAACTCAAATCTGACCAATCAAATCTGACCCTGATCTTGGTCTACTCGGGTTTCAAAGACGTGGACAGGCGTTTATATGAGCGAAACTGTTATCACTTATTAATAAAGTCAATGAGGGTTTTCTGTATTCGCTGCAACATATTGCCGTCAGCTTCAAATCACATGTTTTGCTTTCTTCATTTTCCTTTCAATAAACGTAATCACAATTACAAATAGTTTTGACGCCGGGTTACTCGGCCTCTCATCTGGATCAAACGGCTCGCACATGTCATCATAGCTTTGCCAATGACAGTTAAATATTTAGAAAGACCCTCACGTTTATTTACTAACAGTCGCTCCATCTTCTTCAATTCTATTTTCTTATCCAATGCAGGATGGCCGGCGAGGACACATCAACAATTGTGATGAAATGTTTGATCGGTCTACTGCAGTGCTCTGCCGAAGCATTGGAAGCTTGCTTGTCTTCCACACAGTCAGTTAGTCACAGAGGTCAGTAGTTTAATTACAGTAAGACCTCGATTATCCGAACACTAAAATACGTATTATCATCGATCTTTAAGACAGGTGGCATTGTAATGCATGGTGAAAGTCATGCAGAAAGCTCCTCTAGAGCTTTCTGCATGACTTTCATCATGCATTAAGCAGCCACCTGCCTAAAAGGGTCTAAATTCGTTTATAACGAAAATTCGAATAATCGAGATTTTACTGTATTTACTCCACAGAAACACGTGTTGGCATATTTGCAAACAGAGTAGACCCATAACAGATGGTTCATGTATATAGAAGCCATCTGATGAGGGTCTGCTAATGAGATATTGATCTGATTCTACAGTTTCCGGTATGGTGAAATGTTCTTGTTCATTATCACATTACCCCCTAGTGACGCATGTTTGCGCCTGTATAAAATTCACATTGTGAAACCATTGTGATAAATAGAGCATTTGCTCCTATAGGAGCAAATGCTCCATTTATCACAACGGTTTCAAACTACAAAATTTTGAAAAAAAATCTTGTCTCTAGTTAATGCTCCTTTTCGGTAGATTAATACAAAAGGTTGGGTCTAAATATAGCCTAGAAGAGAATGAGTTAAACCATTATAAATAATCAGTACTGCTGATAGATACGGGATACTCGTACTAGATAGTAATAGATAATACATGATGTACCAGGTGGTAGGATACGATGCGTAGATTAGCCCTTTCCTCCATAGATACGCCTTTCTACGTCTCTGTCTTGAAACCATTATGAGAAATAGAGCATTTGCTTCTATGGAGCAAATGCTCTATTCATCATAATTGTTTCGATACTACACAATTCTAACATTTTCCTTTTCTATAGTAAATGCTCCTTTTCGGTATAGATGTATTCAAAGATGTTGGGTCTAAAAATGAGGTAATAGGTTAAAACATTTTCAATAATAACTTCTGTATTTCTCCACCAAACGCTATGTTATGACCACTGTTTAGAATTGTGGTCTTCGACTGACAATCGCTTAGCCCCTCATCGCTCTGGTTTGAATCCCGGTCTGAGTATTTGACTTTTTCATCCGAGGAAGCCTTCCAGCTGGCTTGTGGTAGTTCGGTGGTTCTACCTGGGTGTTCTGTGTATGGAACAATGTAATTTGTTTCATACACGGAAAAAATCCAACCCACCTCCATTCACTGGATGTCGCGCGATATGACTGACATGTTTTTAAAGCGACGTATCACACTGATATAAACAAAGAAACAAACAATACTGCAGTAAAAGCTCTCCATATAACGGCCACTAAATTACATCAAGTGTTTTGTGCTTAAAGCAAGGTGAAAGTAAAACAGAACGCTCCTATAGGAGCGTTATGTTTACTTTCACCTTGCCTTAACCAATTACCTCATAGGCTAGTTTCAGATATAACCTCTTTGAATAAATCTACCGAAAAGAAGCCCTAACTGGAGAAAAGGAAAATCTCAGAATTTTATAGTTTGAAACCATTGTGATAAATAGAGCATTTGCTCCTATATGAGCAAATGCTCTATTTATCACAATGGTTTCACAAAGTGACTTTTACAGAGTCGCCAAAAGTCGTCAATATGAGGTAATGGGTTAAGCAGTCACCTGCCCTAAATACCAACTAATTAACACAATTTAGTGGCCGTTATAGAGAGTTTTTACTGTCAAGTTGTGGATATCGGGTTGTAAAACTTACAACATAGTTTACAAATTGCAAAACTTACAAAGTTTAAAATGTTTTCTATTCACAGTCACATGATCATCGCTCAGGAATCACGTTTACTCGGTTCCCAAATTCGATTGGAATGATATAAATAGGAAAGCAAGTTTTGAAAAATCTAAAGATTTGAATTTCTGTCCTCAGATATAGCACAATATGACGAATGCAGGCGGAAAGCTGGGGCAGATTTAGACCCTACCACTTGTCGGGGACTGTTACAAAACATGTGTTCCAGTGCTAGCATCAGAGTCCTGAATGTGCGAAACCTGGCACTGGATCTCCTAGGACAGATATCGGAATACACGCAGAATACTAAAGTAAATATCAACATCTACTATGATGGGCTGTGAAAACCTTCTTTCTTCGCAACGCTTTATCTCATGAAAGAACTATGCAAAAAATCATTTAATCATGAATATGCATTGACCACTTGTATGCACGGATATCTCTAGTGCAGTTCTCTCTTCCATCATGGTTATCTCTAGTGTAGTTCTCTCTTCCAGCATGGTTATCTCTAGTGTAGTTCTCTCTTTCATCATGGCTGTCTGTAGTGTAGTTCTCTCTTTCATCATGATTGTCTGTAGTGTAGTTCTCTCTTCCATCATGGTTGTCTGTAGTGTAGTTCTCTCTTCCATCATGTTTATCTCTTGTGTAGTTCTCTCTTCCATCATGGTTATCTCTAGTGTAGTTCTCTCTTCCATCATGGTTATCTCTAGTGTAGTTCTCTCTTCCATCATGGTTATCTCTAGTGTAGTTCTCTCTTAAATCATGGTTATCTCTAGTGTAGTTCTCTCTTCCATCATGGTTGTCTGTAGTGTAGTTCTCTCTTCCATCATGGGTATCTCTAGTGTAGTGCTCTCTTCCATCATGTTTATCTCTAGTGTAGTTCTCTCTTCCATCATGGATGTCTCTAGTGTAGTTCTCTCTTTCATCATGGATATATCTAGTGTAATTCTCTCTTTCATCATGGATATATCTAGTGTAATTCTCTCTTTCATCATGAATATCTCTAGTGTAGTTCTCTCTTTCATCATGGTTATCTCTACCACAGGGGGGCATTTCTAGGGTCTACATGGTCGAAAAGGTCAAAAGAAAATTTTGGTCGATTTAGTGCGATAGTATATAATATACCACTAAATCGACCCAATCATTTTTTTTACCTTTTAGACCACGTAGACCCACGAAATGACCCCCTATGATATCTAGTGTAGTTCTCTCTTTTATCATGGTTGTCTGTAGTGTAGTTCTCTCTTTCATCATGGCTGTCTGTAGTGTAGTTCTCTCTTTCATCATGGATATCTCTAGTGTAGTTCTCTCTTTCATTATGGTTATCTCTAGTGTAGTTCTCTCTTTCATCATGGGTATCTCTAGTGTAGTTCCCTCTTCCATCATTTTTATCCATAGTGTAGTTCTCTCTTCCATCATGGATATCCGTAGTGTAGTTCTCTCTTCCATCATAGATATCTCTAGTGTAGTTCTCTCTTCCATCATGGATATCTCTAGTGTAGTTCTCTCTTTCATCATGGTCAGCTCCTACATGAGACGTCTGATTTGGGTCTACTCAGTTTGGAAAGGCGTAAAAGTGTTTTTGTATGAGGTAATGGGTTTTACCCGCTGCTCTTCCTCCATTTCAAGCTGTTTTCGCCCTTTTCCTTTTTTCGTTTCCTCTTTCTCTTTCTACATTATGATCGCTAAATTCACATGTTTCTAAATAAGTTGCGAGTTTCATATTGGAGATTGATCATACTAATTGTTTGGGCAGAAGGCTGTATGTATTTACCAAATGTATTGATAAAAGTCTCCAGTTTCGATTGTGCGTATTGAAATAATTAAATGATATAAATACATAACAAGAATGTTTTATCATCACATAAGAATCTATCTAAGCCAGGATGACATACATGTAATAGATTGGTCTTCGACAGAGCGATTTTGACGCTCAAATGCCTTTCAACATTTGCCGCAAATACATTATTTAAAAGAAAAAAAACATATCATATAATTCGTTGTACTGTATTTTATTTTTCAGATAATTCACGTGTTTCGGGATCCTAGAACGGTAATGTTTTCTGAGAAAATGAGGGAGCCCACATACTTGAGCAAATCTGGTGACGCATTTTTCAAAAGAGTCAAAACTTTATGTAAAAGAACAAAACTTGATATTGACATTGCCAATAACATACCAACTCATGAAAGTGCCCATACCTTTAAGATAATCATGCACGAGGAATTATTTAATGGAACAAAGAGTCATTTAACTTTTTCAAAACTCTTCAATATGGTGGTAAAACGAAACTTCACTGTGTATGATGTCATCAGAAATAGTGTACCAAAAATAATATCAAGACATAAAGCGAGAGATAAAGTATGGAGGTTTGAAACGGACACAAGTGTCATGGCCACTGCGAATTTGGTTTGTAATGATGTTTTGGGGCAGTTACGTATTTCTTTAATTGAGTGACAGTGGTATATTCATATTATACATTTAACCCTGTCTACAACGACCATCTGTCATTCTAAGTCATGCTTTTAAGACAGGTGGTAGTTTAATGCAGGTTGAAAGTAATGCAGAAAGCTCCTCTAGGAGCTGCATGACTTTCGTTCTGCATTACACTACCACCTACTATTATAGACCTATTTATTTATTTATTTATTATACGGTCGTTATAGACAGGTTATAATGTACAGTACAACCTCTCTATAACGGTCACTAATGTGAGTTAATTAGTTTAGAACAGGTGGTTGCTTAAAGCAAGATGAAAGTAAAACAGAACGCTCCTATAGGAGCGTTTTGTTTTACTTTCACTTTGCTTTAGGCAGTTAGTGTACCAATTTCAATGTTGACTTCCAGGTGCACATCAGCTACCATCTAAATTTGATCATACGATGTTAACAGTTACATATATAAATGCAGAAAGAAGTTTAAAATTCTGTGTTGTTGATGTTCGATGTTTATAACTGCACCTATTATTATTATTAAACATGTTTAGCCTGATATTTTATCTCTGTATTTGTGACAATTAAAACAAACACTCGGTATTTGTCCTTTGCAATAACTCCAAACTGTCCGATTTTTACCTTTAAGTGTTATACCTGTTGTTCCAAAAAAAACGTTTCTTTGAATATTGTCAACAGAAACTACACAAATGTTTTAAGGCGGACATCGGGTTGCATATTTCAATATTACTCAATGAATTTAATTCATGAAACGCAATAAGCACGCTAAAATATAGTACATGTAATTACAACTTTAAATTTGATTATAAAATGTATGAATTTATAATCGCGGTCAAAAATTTATTGGCGGGGAAAATATGGCGCCAAACTGCAGTGCTCCCTCTTTACAGCGACACCCTTTGGGATACGGAGATTGTATGTGCTGTTCAGAGGGAGTTGTTATAAGGAGGGGAAATAAAACATAATTAGCTTGTTTACAGATTCCAAGATAAAGTGTATTTCGAGAACTAAAACCGTTCTGCCTCAATCAAACCCTATGTTATGACCACTCTTTAGAATCGTCACAAAGCGACGATTCTAAAGAGCGGTCACAAATAGGGTTTGATGGAGGCATAAAGAAAATACGCGTGAATCTATTACCGGGATAAGAGTTAAAGAGTAAAACATTAATATGAATAAACAGATTTATTGTAACCTTTTATTCCATGAATATTCAGATAAGAAATGATGATAATGTAAAACAAACACAAGTAGCCATTTTTTATGGCATACGAAACGAATTTTAGCCATGGCAAAAACTATAGAATGAGATCTTTATTATTATACTAGCAAACTGATAATGAAATATGGAAGGTGGAACATTGTAGCCATTTTAGAGAGTAAAGAAATATCTATCAAATTCCATTAGCAAACAGAACGGACCCTGATCAGACGACTCGTACAGAAGCCGTCTGATCTGGGTCTACTCTGTTTGCAAATGTATTAAAATGCGTATATATGGAGTAAAGGGCTCATTTTATAGAGCTACTATATGTGGGATTTAACCCATTCCCTCATGTTGACGACTCTGTGAAAGGCCAATTGTGAAACCATTGTGATACATAGAGCATTTGCTTCTATAGGAGCAAATGCTCTATGTATCACAATGGTTTCAAACTACACAATTCTAAAATTTTCCTTTTATCTAGTTAATCTCCTTTTCGGTAGATTTATTAAAAAGAGGTTGTATCTAAAAAATAGTATATGAGGGAATGGGTTAAGTGACTGCATTCATCCGTATCCCACTATTCGCTACCGGATTCGAAATTTGCAGACAGCTTGGATCCAGATGAGACGACGAATAATCTCACCAGGATTCAAATTGTTTGACGCCTGTTCAATACAGCAAAACCTCTCTATAACGGCCACTAAATTGTGTTAATTATTTGGTATTTAGGGCAGGTGACTGCTTAAAGCAAGGTGAAAGTAAAACAGAACGCCCCTATAGGAGCGTTCTGTTTTACTTTCACTTGCTTTAAGCAACCACCTGCCTTTAACACAAAATACTTGGTGTAATTTAGTGTCCGTTATAGAGAAGTTTTACTGTACATTATTTTTCCATAGCGGGGTATGTGTTAAAAACTTAAAACCGAAAGTAATGACTTTCACCGATATCAATATCAAGCTTGTAGAGGTTTTTAGAAAAATGTTATTTGAAGAAAGTGTGAATACATAATATCCATTCATGCTACCAGACCGGGACAATACCTTATAGACCCAGTTATATGGTGTTTCGACTTGAATTATAGCGTACAGTGTATTTCTATTTCGAAGCTCAGAGTCAACCTGTGTCAAAGAGGGGTTGGTTGTCACTTTGGCGACTCGTTGTAAAAGCGTGTTAATATTCTGAAGAAAAAAAAATAGATGACTGCTCATCAAGAGTGATGATTTCTTTGATAAATGAGACACAGTTTACGGAAATCGGTGGTCGAATAAGCTTTCAAGGACGATCGCAGTGAATGAACCCATCGATTTTTGAGCAGATTTCCGCCGGAGTTGAATACCGTTTACTTATTATATAGTGAAAGGGGTGTTCGCGAAAAAACAATATTTTTTTTGGTGGTTGGGTCTGAAAACTATATTTCGGTATGTTTAGACACTCATGACATGCGATTAAAAAAATAATGTTATTTGTGATGTAGTTGTTGTTGAGACATAGCATGCGAAAGGCACCTGTGTTTCATTCATACAAACGTGGTTCACGCCTTTGCAAACTTAGAACACATAGATCAGACGGTCCCCATAGGAGCCCTCTCATCAGCTTGCTTTTAACCCTTTCCCTGTTCTTTGTTTATTTCAAATTTCAATACCTAATGAATATTCATTAACAAAATAGTTATAAAGAAATATGGAAGGTGGAACATTGTAGACATTTTAGAAAGCAAAGAAACAGATCTATCAAATTCTGTTAGCAAACAGAGTAGACCCTGATCAGACGGCTACTCTAGGAGCCGTCTGATCTGGGTCTACTCTGTTTGCAAATGCATGAAAACACGTTTATATGAGGGAAAGGGTTAATAAACCTGACTCTAAAACATCTGCTCATAGCAAAAACTCCTGTGCATGGTGTCGTTATCTCTTACTTTAATATACATATTCACGCACGATAAATTTTAGTTTAACGCCCAAACCAATGATGAAATGCATAAGCGGATTTTGAATACTGCGAGCCGAAGTACATTTTACATGGATATGTATATACATGTAACTTTATATACATTGTACATTTTGTAAACCCACTGATCCGAATTAATATACAGTAGAAACTCTCTTTCTTCCTTTCCTCAATTCCTTTCGAATAGCGTTGCAAGCAATGTAGATCCGGACCGTTGGCAACTCACTGTTCTGAGTATACCTGCACTGTTTGACTATACATGGTTTATAAATGTTAATATCCAATCTTTGTGTCTTTTACTCTCCGTTAGTTGCAAAATATGATATAAGTATCTAAAATTCCAGTAACTCATAACACTTGTCAATTTTGAGTCGAAAAGAAATGCATTATTTACCAAAATCACGTGAACAATTATAATAGCTGTATATAGTTATGTAAAGACGATGTATTATGTACAGGTCTGAATAAAAATATTGTTCTGTTCTGTTCTGTAGCAATTAACGGATTTATAAACACGAATGTCTGAAATAATATGGCTGTAAATTTAACCCTTTCATCCATAGATACACCTTTGCAAATAGAGTAGACCCAGACCAGGATCTGCTCTTGTTGCTAACGAAATTATACAGATCTGATTCTACATTTTTTACCATGGCCAAAACGTATCTTGTTCATATGGCATTAATAGATGTTTTAAGCTACTTAATATTCATGACGTCATCATTTTTTACATCAATATTCATGGATTAAAGAGTTAAATCGAAGCCTGATCCAGATCCAGATGTAGTTTTATATAGAGCTGGCTTAATTATAAAAGGCTAGACTATGACATATTTCTATTAACCATTTCCTCCATAAATACGCCTTTCTACGCCTCTGTAATAATCACTTCTTGAAACCATTGTGATAAATAGAGCATTTGCTCCTATAGGAGCAAATTCTCTATTTATCACAATGTAACAATACTAGAGAAAAGTAAATTTTTAGAATTATGTAGTTTGAAACCATTGTGATAAATAGAGCACTTGCTCCTGTAGGTGCAAATGCTCTATTTATCACAATGGTTTCAAGTGGTTATTAAAGAGGGGTAGAAAGGCGTATTTATGGAGGAAAGTGTAAAATCATAAGCAAACAGAGCGGACCCTGATCATACGCTCCTAAAGGACATGGGTCTACTGTTTGCAAAGGTATAGAAAGGCATATATATGGAGTAAAATGTTAAGAAAATAGATGTTGCCAATGTAAATAACATGCTGTGTAACCATTTCCCTGTTGAATATTCATAAAAAAATTGACATCAAATTTATTTTCTAAATTTGAATCTAGTGGATTTTTCAGTATTGGTAGAAACTGTAGAATCAGATCTACAGTAAAACCTTGATAATTCGAATATGTTTAGTATAGAAGTTAGACGACCCTTGAAGGCGGGTGGTTGCTTAGTGCAGAATGGAAATCATGCAGAAAGCTCCTTCCACACGGCATTAAGCTGCCACCTGTCTTGAAACTCGATATTGATACATATTTGAATAAGAGATGTTTGTAAAACATGTAGGTCCTATACCCCCAAGACCCCCTGACCTTTGATCTGGTGACCTCAACTATAGAGGTCATCTAGTGGTCATGACTAATCACCAAAGCAACTTTGAAGATCCTAAGCCAAACCACTGATCATTTATTGATCTGAAAACACTTCACAAATTAAGGTCATGGTGACCTTGACCTTTGACCTCAAAATCAATAGGGGTCATCCACTGGTCATGAACAACTACCACAGCAAGTTTGAAGATTCAAAGCTAGACCCTTGAGCAGTTATTGATCGGAAACCATTTAATCAGTTAAGGTCATGGTGACCTTGACCTAGTGACCTCAAAAACAAATGGGGTCATCTAGTGGTCATGACCAACTACCACAGCAAGTTTGAAGATCCCCAGCCAAACCCTTGAGCAGTTATTAATCGGAAACTATTTCACCATTTTAGGTCATTGTGACCTTGACCTAGTGACCTAAAAAACAATAGGGGTCATCTACTTGTCATGCCCAACCACCACAGCAAGTTTGACGATTCTATGCCAAGTTGTTTATTATTTATCGTTCGGAAACCATCAATCTACCGACAGACCGACATGTGCAAAGCAATATACCCCCATTTTTTCAAAAGGGGGGTATAATAATCAAGGTTTTACTGTATAGTAGTGCATAAGCAGAGCAGACCTTGATCACATGGTTCCACAGAAGTCGTCTGATCTTGGTCTACTCTGTTTGCAAAAGGTTGAAAAAAGCGTTTATACGAAGGAAAAAGGTTAATTTAAATGGGTTGACAGTAGAAAGGTTATTTGAAAACAATATGAATTTTTTTTATCGTTTTATTCATAAAATCTGTAACTATTTACAAATGAACAACATGATTATGACTTGTTACAGGTATCATGACAAGTGGACTCCAGCTTATGCATCACCATGAATAAAAAGGCATACAGTAAAGGCCCTACAGAAGACTTCTCATTTGGGTCTACTCTGTTTGCAAAGGCGTGAAAAGGTGTTTACATTAGGGAAAGAGTTAACTTTTTACTTCATATATTCTCATTCATGTACAGTAAAACCTCTCTATAATGACCACTAAATTCTTTTAGTTTGTTGGCATTTAGGTCAGGTGGCTGCATAAAGCAAGGTGAAAGTAAAACAGAACGCTCCTATAGGAACGTTCTGTTTTACTTTCACCTTGCTTAAAGCAGCCACCTGCCTTTAACACATAATACTTGATGTAATTAAGTGGTCGTTATAGAAAGGTTTTACAGTAGCCCACATTAAACAACTCCTGTAAAAGTTGTCTGACCTGGGACTGCTCTTTTTGCTTACTGCTTTAGATTTGATTCTTCACTGCCTGTTATGGCAAAAATGCCTTGATTTCATAGACCATTATAAAACTACTTGTCCATGCCAACAAAGTAAAACCCTGACAAGAGAAAAAGTTAATCAACCTTTTATCTGGATACAAACTCTTTGAAAATGTTGTCAAATTTACAACAGTTCTATATGAATCTCGACATATATGTAAGAGATTGTTACTCTTGAGTTTTATTCCCACTGACCATGTTGAAACTTGACAGAAGGATGGTTAATCAACCTTTTATCCAGATCCAAACTGTATGAAAATGTCAAATTTACCCATTACATGTAGTCACAACAGCTCTATATGAATCCCGACATACATGTATAATGTATATGAAAGATTATTACTCTCAAGTTTCATTCCCACTTCTTATTTTTGTTCAAAGATTTAAAATGATCTTCTAAACGACTGTCTGGCCAAAACTTTCGTCTCCTAATTCGCTCCTGTATGAATTCTTCACTCTTTTTTAACTTTTTGTCTGGGTGGTTTAAACCATAAATCTGTTCTTCTTTCTGAAATGACAGAATTGATGCAAACTTTTATAACAACTTACTCTTTATCTCATAGATACATCTTTACAAATAAACGTGATCCAGATCAGATGGCTCCTGTAGGCGTCATCTGATCTGGATCTGTTCTGTTTGCTTAACCCTTTACTCCATAAATATTTATGAAAGGAATAATGACAACACAAAAAATAATTAGCTGAATTTGTATAAGGGTATATGAACACAAGCATTCCTTATCATGCCAGAAACTGTAGAATCAGGCTCCATGCTAAGAAAACTTTTTAGTTGAGTCTGAGTTTGTTCTCAAGCTTTTGATTGGTCAGATTTGAGTTCTCAAGCAATTGATTGGTCAGATTTGAGCCTTTGTCAGATTTGAGCCAAAGGCTCAAATCAGACTAATCAAAAACTTGAGAACGAACTCCGACTTAACTAAAAGTTTTATAAGCATGGATACAGATCTGTATTGTTCTATGTGCAAACACAGCAGACCCTGATCTGACAGCTCCTACAGGAGCTGTCTATTCTGTTTCTACTCAGTATGCAAAGGTGCAGAAAGGCGTATTTATGGAGTAGAGGGTTAGGGAAATCACTGTAAAAATATGCTATTCTCCTTTTATAAATAAAGCTTCTAATAAACTTTCATTGAACCTGTCAGTAGTTGCTGAGGTATAGAGAGGACAATAAAAACCAACAGACTGACATACAAACCAACAGACCAAAACCATGACTCATAAACCTATGTATAACCATGGGCCTTTAAAGTTTGTTTGTTGGGGTATAAAGATACCACATGTTTTACAAACACTGTAAACACAGAGCAGATGTTTTGTTGAAACTGTATCATCTAATTAAGGTCTGCATTGTTTCATATCCATATAAGCATAAAATAATTGACAGTACAGTAACTCCCCTGTAAACCCGAATTCTAGTAGAGAAGAATTTAGATACTTTTAGGCAGGTGGCTGACTAATGCAGGGTGAAAGTCATGAAGAAAGTTCCTAGAGGAGCTTTCTGCAGGACCTTCACTGTGTTTCCAAGACTGATATTTATGCTAAATTTAATGTCCAGTTTAGAGGGGTTTTACTGTATTTATTTTTCAATCTGATAAATTATACAGACTGATCATATGTTTACACTCTGAGGTAAACTACAGAAAATACAAATAAGATACCATTTAATGGTATCTTATTTGTATTTTCTGGCCGCCATTTGCCATGAAGCAGCGACTATTGAAATTCTGGGTTTTAATCCATTCCCTCCTAAGGAATTTTTTTTTTACCCAACCTCTTTGAACAAATCTACTGGAGGAGCAGTTACAAGAGAAAAGGAAATTGTTAGAAGTGTGTAGTTTTAAAACCATTGTGATAAATAGAGCATTAGCCCCTGTGGAGCAAATGCTTTATCACAATGTTCTTTTATAGAGGTGACAAAATGCGTCAGTAGGAGGAAATGAGTTAAACCATTCCCTCATATCGATGTCCTCTGATGCCCCTGTTAAAAGTCCCTCATATCGATGTCCTCTGATGCCCCTATTAAAAGTCCCCTTTTAAAATAATTATGTTAAATGGCTCTATTTATTACGATGGTATCCAAATAATTATGTTAAATAGCTCTATTTATTACGATGGTATCCAAACTATACAAATCTAAAACTTTTATCTAGTAAATGCTTCTTTTCAAATTCAGTAGATAGATTTGAGAGTTTGGGTCTAAAAATAGCCTATGAGGTAATGGGGTTAATGCAGGTGGCAGCTTAATGCAGAATGGATGGAGCAAAAGGCTCCTCTTGGAGCTACATCTCTTTTGTCCTGCATTAACCCTTTACCTCATAGGCTATTCTAGATCCAACATCTTTGAATAAATCTACCAAAAAGGAGCGTTTATTAGAGAAAAGTAAAATTTTAGAATTGTGTAGTTTTGAAACCATTGTAATAAATAGAGCATTTGCTCCTATGGAGCAAATACTCCATTTATCACAATGGTTTCAAGAAGTGAACTTTACACAGGCGTCAATATGAGGGAATGGGCTAAGCAACACCTTCTCTTATTGATCCTCATATTCATTCATTATAGAGTAATAAGTCACTATAGGCAGGTTCTACCATACGTTCAGAGCTAACAGAAACTTACAGCAGACAGGTATGGTCTGTTCAAATACATCATATTCTGCTCTGTCATCATTATCATCTGCACTGCAGTGTCTTTTGCTGATGTCTTAACTGGCTTGTATCTCTGACTTTTCCTGCAAAGTATTATCTTACAGTTAACCTCTGCCCCACAGATACAGCCTTTTAACCCATTCCTCTGTGAATATTCATGTCAGAAATAATGAGGTCATGAATATTAATTACATAGATGTATTGCAATAGCACATGGACAGGTTTTGGCCAGGGCAGTACCTGTAGAATCATAATCTATATTATTTTATAAGCAAACAGAGCAGACCCTGATCAGACGGCTCCTATAGGATCCATCTGCCTGGATCTGGGTCTACTCTGTTTGCAAAGGCATATTCATGGAGTAAAGGGTTAATACCTAAATGCAAACAACTTGTATTTCTTCTTCCTCTTGAAACCCTTGCTCTTATTTAAAGGGGAAGTCCCTACATTCGACGCGTTTTAAAAGTACCTTTAATATACAAAACTCATTTGTTTATATGCTGAATGAAAAGTAGTATATCGCAAGAAAAGCTATCAAATAAACGTTGAAAAAGGCAAAACATCCATGTATTTGATAACGATGACCCCAAATTCCAATTTTTACCCGATGTTTCGGTTTTATTCAGGTTGGGTTTTAGTTTCGTATCTGTTAGCACTTTTCAAGTCCCCGATTACTTCTGAGAAAAGCTTTTACGTAAACAACGGAGGGATTGGGTGATCATCGGCAATATGCGGAAAATTTGAACGGAAAAGGCCGATAATACTTTGTTGTAGAACGAAAATTATTAGTATTGATAAATCGATTTATTTTGTATCACAGGGGCATTTTTCGATATAGGTTCAAATTGACAATCTTCATAATAATGATTTAGCATAACAAATACCAAGTTTTATTATTCATGCATTATTGAAAATATGCGTTCATTGTAGGGACTTCCTCTTTAAAATCTAGAACTGTGTTCATACAACACAGATGCCCCCCTCATGGCAATATATCTCTTAATAAAGCATATAACTTATATAAAGCATATAAAATTCAGCACAAAATTTGCTTCTTTAAAATCATCTAAATACTTCATATAAAATGTTTTAACAATAATATTGGTATAACGAGTTGAGCTGGTAATAGAGGTGAATAGGGAGACAAGTACAACACTGGGTATGAGGGTGAAGTTTGTCTGTCTGATGTTCTTGAGTATATCACCCTCGGGCGCTGGTGAATTTGCCTAATAACCAACTCGCCTACAATTAGATATATAGTAACCCGAATGCTGAATTCGCCTAGAAAGCAATTATATAAGAGATTGTATTTCGCACCTATTATAAAGTATCAATAAAACCCCTGTCACACAGCGATCCCATGGCATCCAAGAAAAATGCAGAACCCTTAACCCCACGCGGTGGAATCGGAAGCATCGCCACGACAAGGCAGTGGCATCGCCAGTGAACGTGGTGGGATCGCATAAAACGCTGAGCGACAGCGCACACTTTGGGCAAGCTGAAAACAAACGCATTCGCTCTGCGTTCTGGGTAGAGCGCATTGGGATCGCTGCGAGGTTGCCGTAGCAGCGCAGTGAGGTCTCCTATAATGCCACAGGAGCGCTGTGGGCATGCACAAAGGTCGCAATGCGAACGCACTGGTTGTTAGTGGCGCTTATATGGCGATCACACGGCGTCTGAGATGGCTCTGCGTCTATACTGCGCATCTATGGTGCTTACACGTAGTGTTTGTTGCTTTACTGCGCTCTTACTGCGATTGTACAGAGCTACTGTGGTTATCTCTGCGCTCTAACGACTGTACACAGCTGCCACGGTGATCATTGCGATCCAATTGCGTTTCTACCACGACCATCAGCGTTTGCACGATAATGAACCAACCCAACAAAATCCTATTCAGGAATGAAATATGCAAATAAACATTCATTTCACAATTGTAGACACGTAAAATGAAAAAAAAAGAAAGAGAAATGGCCTTTTTTTCAAATCCCATTTAGAAAAGTGTAATCATTACGCAAAATGAAAAAAGTCAAATTCAGTGGACCCATTTGCCTTTCGTATATTATGTTTATCTTATACAAATTAATATAAAGGTTAATTTAAATTAAGCATACACTTGAATAAAATACTAACAGAAACTACATTACATGTATTATTATTTAAACATTATACTTTATGTTAGTAACAATGAACTACAACCGACATATAGTTCACTAAGTTCAAACATTTCTATGTCACGAGGCATATGCGATCTGCACTAGCACCAGAAACTACTAGGTATACACCGCCTAAAGGTAGATGAGTCTGTTTTCGACACGGGATTTAAGCTATTTCTTTCTTTTGTAATTTCCGGGTTTTAGCACACCTGAGTATACTCAGCTGAGATTTGTGATCGACCATGGTCCGATGTCCGTCCTTCCGCCTGTCCATTCATCTGTCAGTCCATCCGTGCATTAAACAGATTATTCCTACCAAATATAGACACATATGGTAATTTAGCCATGTCCATGGTGGCCATGTTTTCTTGCATATCAACTTAATTTTAGTAATTCTGAAAAATGGCCACCCGAGGACTATTTCTGCCAAATACAATTCAGATTCGATCACCGGTTTTGGAAGAGACATTTTCCTATGTAGTGCAAATGAATGCCGCCAGCGCAGTGCACACGAAGTGGGCACGCCATCACAACTGAACTCTGTGCACACAGTGGAAGCACCATGACAGTGCAGACTATCGCCAACTAGAATTCCATAGGAACGCTGTAGAATGCCTTGGGAGCTCCGTAGATACCCTTGGTCGCCGTGAGGGCACCATGTAAACTCTGCGACATCGCTATATATATTTTTCATGCAATCTCACCGCGCTCTGGAAATATTTAACGACGCCGTGTTATCACAGTGGCAACGTGGCTAGGTGTGACAGGGGTTTAATATAACTACACAACCTATTTTCAGGTAGTGTTGACAAAGATTGAACATTTAGTGTAGCCCGATTATCCCCTGATCATACTATGCATGTGAAATCAACTTTCAGTATAATAATGGTGGTTTCTATATTTGCAACACCCAACACACACACCATTTCAAAGAGGCTGTCAAATTTGCGTGTAGTGATTAATTAAAAACAACAACAACATCTGGATAAAAAAAACAGGCAAGTTGATCTGGTCACAAATAGCTTTGGCATGTTGTTTAAACTGAAGGTGCGAAATACAATCGCTATAAAATTTCTTTCTAAGCAAGTTCACCATTCGGGTTCCTGTATATCTAATTGTAGGCGAGTTGGTTATTAGAACCGAGGGTGATATTATACTCGAGAAAATCAAACTGACGAATGGTCATCGGGGCGAACTGAACATGCCGGTTGTCTGCCAACTGTTGTTTAAGACATTCAATAAGAGCTTTATAAATGTTTAAGCCAAATAAAAATACCCAGCATAAGTTAGGCCAGGAATGCCCCTATTTTTAGGGAACTGCACCCATAACAATTGTGTCAGACGCATTTCATGTGGTTTCCATCTACCAAAAGGTCGAACTGTTTAGTTTAGATTCGTCTTTAATTAGCCGAATTTCCGAAATAATCTGCACTTGAATTATTGTATATTTAGAGCAAATTTTGGAAAAATAAGTCACGAATTTTCCAAAAGTAATTTTTTTCCTGTAAAATGAAATCAACAGAATCACTCGTTATTGCGTATTAATCGTAATTCTCGTCCAAAATATATTTCCGAAACTAAAGTTCAATCAAAATCAAACATGGCGACCATAAGACATCTCAGGTCGTTAGCGCACGTGAAAACAATTGTGAATGGCAGCTATACAGCATTGTGTGCTCAGGCACAGCAGAAAATATGTTCAAGAGATTATTGTAGTAAGCATCGCTGATAAAATTGCTGAATGAAATGTCAATCCACCTGTTAAATTACCAAGGTTACTCTTTAAACTTAGTTCCCTTTGCAATTCGACCCTATTCATAGCGCCCCACTCTAATTGAGTAAGCTCCAGCTTATTACTTTTCTTTGTTTTATTGTTATTCATGACGCCGTCACAAGAGTCGGCATCAAATGTAAATTTGTCTTTCCATCAAACTTTCCCACTTTCCACCTGTTTGTATCGGGTGTAAAATTCTTTCGGGTCAATATTTCTGGACTTTTAATGCTAAGGGGAACCAGGAGAGAAATACGTATCAACTGCAACATGTGGGATTCAAACCTTCTTCTTCTTCTTCCGATAAAGAGCCGGGATCCTTCCGGAACGTATAAAGGCTCTGCGTGATTTATGTACATGGTGAGTCGGATCGAGCTGTGCCATTAAAAACTTTTAAATCAGGTTAAAACTATGTACAGTGATTTGGAATTTAGGGGTATGTGGTTGTCAATCGCTGGTGGAATTCTCCAAGGGAATCCGCAGCGGTGACAGACGCAGGCAGCCGGTTCCAGCAGACAATGGTTCTTGGGAAGAAGGTATTGGCATAGAGCTTGTTTGTGATCCGTTCCTGGTAGAAGCGGGTTCTTGTTCTGGCATCACCTCCTCGCAGGTATACCTCCTTGTTTATGTCCACCAATGCGTGCTGGATACGGTAGAGCATCTGTAGTCTGGCCACTTCTCTGCGTTGTTTCAGAGTTTCCCACCCTAGTCCCCCAAGCATAACTGTCATGCAACCAGGTGTCCTTGATGTATAGTCATTGGTGACAAACCTGGCTGCCCTCCTCTGTGTCTGTTCCAGTATTTGGGAGTGTGACTGAAGATGGGGGTCCCATACAGTATTCGCATACTCAAGGACTGGGCGTACTAATGTGCAGTAGCTCGCTGCTTTTACCTTAGGTGTACACTCCTTTAGGTTTCTCTTCACAAAACCTAGGGTACGGTTGCCTTTTGCTGCCACATTCTGTATATGGCAGTCCCATGTCAAGTTGTGGGATACTGTGACTCCCAGGTATTTGCTCTGGTCGACTGCTTGAAGAGCTTGTCCGTGTAGCGTGTATGAATACTTTCTGGTCTTGGATTTGTCTCTGCTGATGTGTAAAACTTGACACTTTGATGCATTAAAGCTCATTTGCCACATTTTCTCCCATCGTTCGAGGGCGTCAAGATCTCTTTGCAGAGAGAAGTTGTCCTCAGGAGTCCTATAACTCTCTTAACACTATGTTGCTGTTTCCACAATGTATTTTTTGTCCCATGCACTTCTTCTGCTCCGTCTGACATGACAAGTCTGACATGACAAGTTTTATTTAATTTCGGATATTCATAATAGTGTTTCCCCTAGGTAGGCCTTTTTAGCACGGCGCAGCGCCATGCCCCTTTTATACTGCGCCATGTTGCCCCTCATCAAAGATTGCCGCGCCGTGCCCTAAATATCATGCTGAGTACTGAGTAATTGTGATCCCTGTAAAAGCTATATTACCATTTGAAGGGATTAACTGATCAGTCTATTGTGTTAGTTACCTTGTCATGTGTGTATTACCAATGTGTCAACACTGCATGTCTTTCTTCGCGGTCTGCTGGTCACTAATTTGCATTGCTGTTATGATAATCGGCCATCGTACAAGAAAATAGAACTGACGTAAAAATCTTATTTTCAGAAAATAAAAAGTAAATAATTATTTTTGTGTGATTGAATTTAGTTCTGAGTTAACAAATTGGCATTCAAATAACATAACTTTAATAAGTTTTTTTTTTTTCATCAGAAAAATGAACTCCAAATTGTTTGGCTCAAATCACGGACTTTGGAAGTTTGGTGCTAGATCTACTTCTCAGTTCAGGGAGGCAGTTACGAATATTTTGTAGATATTTGGCAATATATTCAAATAAAATGGCTTTTGTAGTGAGTATGACATATGGATGTAAACTACACACATAATCAATTTTATCTAAATTTTATTTGGTCAGATTTGATGCACGTTACAAACCGGAAATGAAACTATAAACAGTAAAGTGCAAAGGACAAAGTACCAATATTCGGACAGAACTAAAATTTGGACAAATTTATTTTGCAAATGAAATACATTAATTTTGTTCTCTCTGTAGTGGTAGTAATAGTCTATAATTTAATAAATAGCTTAGAGAGATCTGTGAACATACTTCTGATTAAATTTTGTTGTAGTGGATAGGACTAAAAAGCTGCTCATTTCTTAAAAAATGAATTGAATGGGACATTTATAAAGACTCATTGTGACTTTTTAAAGTTGTTTACTTTAAAATATAAAGTTCAAAGAAGATGATTGTATTCATCATGAATTAAAAAAGATAGAATACAATACTGACAATAATAATATTTAATACAATATGAATGACAATAATAACATAATACATGTATAATTAAAATAATATAAAAAGTAATTACTAATATGATAATAGTATTTAGAGAATGATAATAGATATAATGGTATTCCCCAACATCTTCAAAAATATAATTGAAAGGAATAGGAATTACAGTAGAATAGATAGAAATAGAATAGAAAATGAAATTTAATAAAATGGAATAGGAATATTACCAAATAATTATGTGTATATTGTAGATGGGGATGAACATTGAATAGAGCATAGAAAGAAATGGGATACATGGGGGATAAATTGGGATTGGTAGAGAATAAAATAAAGAATAGTGTTGAATAGATTAAGGAATAGAAACGAATAGAAATAAGATATGATGTAATATATGATATAAAAGATGGTGATGGGTGTAGAATAGAGAATAGCATAAGGAATAGAAGACTACATTACTCAATGTAATATTTCAAATAGGCAAAAAGTTAAAATGCCCTAATAAGATGGTTTGTCGCGCTTAAAAATGCCCTTTTCAACAGAAATTACCGTGCCCTCATTGGACCCTGGGGGAAACACTACATAATGATAACATGATAGGTTAACATAAGTAGAAAAACAAAAAAAATACAACAAAATAAAAGTATGAAGATGCACAGTTTTGCAAACAGAATAATATCGCATAGAGCATGCATAAAAAAGTATCACAGTATGTACATTCACATAGAACTATCACAGTTATTTTATTGAATTTGTGGTTGAGGATCAGAAAAATTAGATGCCTTTTGTTGACTAGAACAGCTTATGGTATGGTTACCATGCACCCATGAGCAATCTAGGTCAGATTTCGATCAGTCTGCCTATTCAAGAGATGCCCGATCTGGGTCTGGTCTGTCTGCAGAGACTTAAAGAGGAAGTTCCTACAATGAACGCATATTTTCAATAATATCATAAAACTTGGTATTTGTTATGCTCAACCATTATTATGAAGGTTGCCAATTTGCGGTCAATTTGAACTTATATCGAAAAATGCCTCTGTGATACAAATAAAACGATTTCATCAATACTTATAATTTTTATTCTACAACACAATATTATTGGCCTTTTTCGTTAAAATTTTCGGCGTTTTGCCGATGATTACCTGATCCCTCCATTGTTGACGTAATAACTGTTCTCGGAAGCGGTCAAACGCGTCAAATGTAGGGACTTCCCCTTTAAAAGGAAAACCTGTGGAAGAAACCTAAAAAATTTACATACATGTATATATAATTTAAGATAAGAAATAAAAAGTTGATTGAAAAAAGAAGCAGTTTTAATACTAAAAACGAGAAACAAAAGCTGATTTCAAGCAGGTTTTAGAACCAAGGATAAAGCATAAAAACAAACTAAAACATGCCAGCATATAAAACTATTTAAAATAAGCAAAAAATAAGCATTGATAAGGTAAGCACAAATTAGGTAGAGCATACACGGCATCCACATAATTATGTTGCCAGTCCAAGTGTGCAACAGACTCCAAAATAAAGGGAATGAACTGCAGTTCTGATTTCATTTTCATCTAAATAAGGGCCCATCAACTATAAGTGGAGACTAATGATTTGTATCTAGCTATCCTGGTTGGGTGCTTTACGCCCTTAGCCACTATGGTAGCCAGACAGGTTTACGTTGATGACCAGAAATGCAATTTCCAGAACATTTCCTTCCTTCTTCTACTTTCTATTTATCATATCATTCATTTCTTTTCGTCTGCCAATGCAGCACAGGGGAAATATAATGGCCATACATGTAGTTTCATACCATGAAGTTGTACATGTTAATTACCCTATCTGTATTTCATTTAAGGAAAAAACAACACATTTACAGGGTATTTGAGAGTGATTAAAAATGAAATACATCATGTACAAAACTTATTCAGTTTTATTAATAAACATTTATGTATGATTATGTATGTTCATTTAACAGTTTCCCTCATACAAATACTTCACATCTTTGCAAAAAAAAAGTAGATCCAGAATATATGGCATCTGTTGGGAGTATCTGATCAGGATCTGCTCTGTTTGCTTATGAAATTATGAGATATCTGCATGAATACAGTTTCTACCAATCCTGTGTACATACACAATTATACAAAATCAGCTAATAAATGTGCTTGAAGTCATTATTTCCTACATGAATATTCAACAGGAAAGTGTTCAAAACTAACTGAATACCCATCGTAAAAAGTGTACTTTTCATAATTAACGATAGTTTCCCTTAAAATCCATTCACTTTTAAAACTCTTTCCCTGTTCATTATTCCTGTAAGAAATATTGACATCATGAGTACTTATTAGGTTGTTTTTTTATTATAATGTAAATTTACAAGGAAATCCTTTGCTTTGACAGAAACTCTAGACTCAGATTAGAATCATGTCAAAAGCAAACAGAGCAGACCCTGATCAGATGGCTCATATAGGAACCATCTGATGTGGGTCTTACTCTACTCTGTTTGCAAATGGATAAAAAGGCATTTATATGAAGGAAAGGGTTAAGACTGTAAATTTATTTGCCTTTGTTGTTGTTTTTGAAATTTGAATGCTGCATAAATTTGTTATACAGATAAAGTAGTGTATGCAACACGCTACACTGAATCCAGAAAAAAGGTGAAGTACTTGATAGAACTCTACAAGAGAAGATTGAAGGCTGGTCCAGAACCAGAGAGACATCCATCTGTATACGGCTGCTGGTAGGGTTCTGTTTGTCTTCTTGCTGATAAATTGAAGCAGCAGTTTCCAGTTTCTTTTCAAAGACTTTGTGTCTTATTTCAATTTCTCCTCAATTTCTGTTTAAAAGTTTCAAAACACAAACATATTTTAATCTTACAGCTTTGAATCTGGTCAGATTGACCTATTCAGTATATTTATCTATATCGAGAATATTTGCAATTCCATTATCCTAAATTGGTTTATAGTGTTAAAAATAACTTAAAATATCTGGATTGTTTTTAGTAAATACATTTTGTTATTCATGTTTTAACCATTTCCCTGTTCTAAATTTATTCCAAATTCCAATACCTACTGAATATTCATGGATAGAATAATATACATGTAATGAAATATGGAAGGTGAAACATGGTAATGGTTTTAGAAACTAAAGAAACATCTATCATATCCATTAGCAAACGGAGCAAACCCTGATCAGATGACTCCTATAGAAGGCATCTGATCTGGGTCGCCTGTTTGCAGATGAGTAAAAAGGCATTTGTATGAGGGAAAGGGTTAATTAAATCTTTGTATGTGTGTTTATTTGATTATTAACTCAAACTCTGAAACACAGTAGAATCTGTCTTAAGCGGCCATTTATTTATTGAACATATAGGAGTCTTAAAAAGCAGGTAGTTGCTTAATGCAGGGCAAAAGTAATGCAGAAAGCTCCCATAACATTACTTTTGACCTGTATTAAGTTACCACCTGCCTTACAAACCCATGATTAGGCCTCTTTTGATGGCCCCTTAACCCATTCCCTGATAAGGCTATTTTTAGATTAACATCTTTGAATATATCTACCGAAAAGGAGCATTAACTAGAGAAAAGGATTTTTTTTTAATTTTGTAGTTTGAAACCATTTTGATAAATAGAGCATTTGCTCCTATAGGAGCAAATGCTCTATTTATCACAATGGTTTCACAAAGTGACTTTTACAGAGTCGTCAAAAGTCGTCAGTATGAAGGAATGGGTTAAGACAGGTTCTATTGTACTTCATTTTAAACCCTGTCTACTTTGTGTGTTTGTGTCTACTTTCTAGGAATCATGACACAGAGCTGTATGCCTTTGGTAAGAGATACGGTGAGGAGTTTGATGAGGCATTGTTAAAAAGAGCATTTATACAAAAGTAAGCACTGAAGTCAATAATAATTGTATATTGTCTCTGTGAAAATGAATAATGACTTGACAGTATCATAGATTTAGATAAAGGAGTACAATTGAGACGCTTTAATCCTTTTCTCAATGAATATTCATGTGAGAAATTATGAAATCATGAATATTAATTAAGATATTTTTTTTTATAATGGCATACATGTACATGTATGAACAAAGTACATTTTGGCTCAGACAGAAACTGTAGCATTAGATCTATATTATACCATAGCAAACACTGCAGGCTCTGGTCAGACGGCTCCTATAGGAGACATCTCATCTGGGTCTACCTTGTTTGCAAAGGGTTAATCGTTTACACCGTGAATAATATCCATGTAAAAGTGATGACATCATGATTATAAATTAGATGAATTTGTATAATGTTAATGATCACGGAATAATTTTGACGTCTATGGAATAAAGGGATAAAGTCAATAATGGAACCCTTTCCTCCATAAATACACCTTTTTACACTTTTGCAAACAGAGTAGACCCAGATCAGACGGCTCCTATATGGGCCATTTGACGAGGGTCTGCTGTGTTTGCTGTCAGAATAATATAGATCTGATTCTATAGTTCTGTTAATATTCAATTTTAAAAATCTGTTCTGATTTATGTTTATGATGTCATCATTTCTTAAAGAATATTCATGGATTAAAGGGTTATTAAACCCTTTGCTTGATGATTATTCATACAATAATTAATTGGATCAAACAATTTAAAATAAGGAAATTTATTGTTTTTGCTACAGCTAACAGTAGAGAATCAAAACTGTAACACATAAGTAAACAGAGTAGACCCTGATCAGATAGCTCCTACATGAGCAGTATGATCTAGATCTACAATGTTTTTAAAGGTAGGAAAAGGCACAATTATCGAGTGAAGCTTAGTAAATTTGGTTATAGATTACTGCATGCTCAAATCCTCACAAGAATCTCTGTTTTTGTATTTCCAGTGAAATCCACAATTCCATTCAGTAGAGCTCCAGATTACCCTTTACTAAAAAATGATGATATTATGCATATTAACCCTTTCTTTCATATAAACACCTTTTCACACATTTGCAAACTATAGGAGCCATCTGCTCTGTTTGCTTATGATATAGATCTGATTATACAGCCAAAACATCCTGTGTACAAATGCCATCATAAAAAATCAGCCAATAGATATTCATGATGGCATTACATGTATATCTTACAAGAATATTGAACAGGGAAAGGGTTAATTAGATTAATTTTATAAGTGACATACAAACTCAAATATCATTGTCCATGGCAGATACTGTAGAATCAGATCAGTATAATTTTCCATGGGCTACTGGAACAGACCATTACGTCTTTATGAAGTAAAGGAATAAGAGGCATTTTCGAATATATATATATACAAAACCTCTCTAAACCGGACATTAAATTTGGAATAAATATCAGCTTTGAAGACAGGTGGAAGCTTAATGCAGGATGAAACTGTGGACCGACTTTCACCCTGCATTTAGCAGCTATCTGCCTAAAAGTATCTAAATTCTTCTTTACTAGAATTTCAGTTTAGAGAGGTTTTACTGTAAATATTTTTCTTTATTTTCCTGCCAAATGCTACCACTTTGCTACTCATTTGATTTGCCTCTCAGAGGCGATTCTAATGAGTTCAAACAAGATAAGATAAGAGTTTTGTTTAGAAAAAAAGATACAGAGCTCTGACATCATGTACAACAGTAGCAGACTATGGAAAAATTAATATCAAAGGAGTCGAATGTAACGTTTCCCTTACTCCTTGAATGTTCATGTAAGGAAAAAATAACTTCATGAATACATGTATTTACTAGATTATTTTTTATAATAGTACATGGACACATAAATGTTTGGCCATGGCAGAAACTGTAGAATCATATCTGTATTTTTATCATATGCAAACAAAGCAGACCCTGATCAGACAGCTCCCACAGGAGCTATCTGATCTGGGTCTGCTCTATCTGCAAAGGTGTAAAAAAGGTGTATTTATATAGTAATGGGTTAATGTTTGTGTCATTGATTTTAGATCATATGCTGACCAACTGAATGAGAAGCAAGAAGACCTTGGTATAGAGGTGGAGGAGCTGCTAGCGGATAATGCTGAACTGGCAGAAAAAGGTAGGAGGGTTTTGTAGGTAGTTTTGGGGTAGTTTTAGCTTGCTTCGGGAGCTGTTTGATCTAGGTCTACTCATTTAACAAGGCTTAAAAATGCAGGAGTTTCAAGAACATATTGAGGATTAAATCTGCCTGTTACAATAATTCAATCATTAAAAGATGATTTAACCCTTTCCTAACTAAACTAAAGAAACATATTTATCAAACTAATTAGCAAACAGAGCAGACCCTGATCAAATGGCTCCACTAGGAGCCATCTGATCTGGGTCTTCTCTGTTTGCAAATGCTAGAAAGCCATTTATATGATGGAAAGAAAGGATTAGAGGACAATATTGGTTGTTGCAAGATTGATATATTGCCACAATGCTGAGAGGCGTTATGTTTACTTTATACTGAATATTCATGTAAAAAGTAGTTATTTTATGAATACATGTATTGATTAGCTAAAAGTTTCATACGGGCATATAAAAGAATAAAATGGCACAAATTGTATATTAATCAGATCTTTATTATTTCATAATCAGACAGAATATACACCGATCAGACAGAAGCTGTCTGGTATGGGTCTACTCTGTTTGGAATGCATAAGACTGTGTCTTTATCAAGTAAAAGTTTAAAGCATAGATCAGATATATGGATTCTTCATTTGATTTATAACATGTAACAGTTAAACCCTTTACCTCATAGATACATCTTTTTATGTCTTTGCAAACACAGTAAACTACAGTAGAACCCTTCTAATGTGACCAATTAATGAATAAACATTTCTCCCTTTATAGGCATGTGGCTGCTTAATGCAGGACAAAAGTAATGCAGAAAGCTCCTATAGGAGCTTTCTGCATAACTTTCATCCAGCATTAAGCTACCACCTGCCTCTGTCACCCAGAACTATTCCCCTTTTTGGTGGTCGCATTAGGGAGGTTTTACTGTATAATGAATATAATGATATAGATATGATTCTACAGCTTCTGCCATAGTAATAATTTCCCTTGTCCATGATGTTATAAAAGTTCAACTAATTAATATTCATGCATTCATTAATATATTACATACTCATCTGGTAAAGTGTTAAACATCCCGATTATTTGATGGGCTTTTAATAATGTAAGACTTGTCTTCGACATTAATGACCTGCACTAAGATCTCTTCAGATATGTTTATTTCTGTTCAATGTCGGAGATGTATTCATTCTAACTCATTATTTTGTTTAACTACTTCAGGACACTCACTGGCAAGTCGATACATAAAGGCCTACCTGAGAGCTTCATATCCACAGCTGTTTGAAGAAGGCATTTGGTATATATTGACTTGATGATGCTGTTTATACTTTAAACGTTTACTATACACCTTTTAACACATTTGCAAATAGTGTTGGTTCAGTTCAGACAACTAGATTACAGTCATCTGATCAAGGTCTGCTCTGTTTGCTTATGGAATTATATAGATCTCACACAACTTTGTTTACCATGATCAGAACTTTGATATTCATAATGCCATTGTAGAAATTCAACCATTATAGAATTTCAGCTAATTAACCTTTCCCTCATAGGCTATTTTTAGATCTAACCACTTTGAATAAATCTACCGAAAAAGAGCATTAATTAGAAAAAAGGAAAATGTTTAGAATCGTGTAGGATCCTATAGGAGCAAATGCTCTATTTATCACAATGGTTTCAATAGGTGATTTTTACAGAGGCGTAGAAAGGCGTATTTATGGAGGAAAGGGTTAATATGCGGTATAACTACTTTAGCAACTGACCAAAGGCTGTTTTATTAGGTGGTCTGAATATTGGGGTGTTGTGTTTGCTGACTAAAATCATGCAAGCAGTATTTATGCTCATATATATTTTGTTTTGTATATATGTATATATAAATCATTACAAAAGTTGTTGAAAAGTTGTATGATTTAGTTGATAATGATTTATTTTATATACATGATTTATCTTAAATTAAATATTTACTGCATTATTCTGTAACACTGACTAAAGTTTACAAAGGCAGTTGAATATAAGACATTTTCCGTGGCTGTCTTCAATTTACTATTCTCCTTCAAAGATAACTCATTATCTTACGATCAATGCTTAGATAAAATCGTTATAATCTTCATTATAATTCTAATGTACTGTTGAATTATTCGGAATTAAATGCACCCCTGCTAATTTATTGCCTGACAGCAAGATAGGTCTCATCTGCATTCTCCTAGCTTTTGGTATATGAGCCAGTTCTGTATAGTGTCATAAGCAAACAAAGCAGACCTTGATCAGACAGCTTCTGTAGGAGTTTTCTGATCTGTGTCTACTCTGTTTGCAAAAGCATAAAATGTGTCTTTTTCAGATAGATGGTTAATTTGTTTGAAGGTTTACAATGTCTTTGATGAAAGTTGTCTGATGGGCACACATTGCATATACTTTGTGATGTACACCTTGTCTATATGTAGCCGGGTAGAGATTATGGGGAAATAAGTTGATAGGCTTTACTGTGTGGCTTGGTAGCTCAGTCGGTAGAGTGTTGGCATGGTAAGCCAGAGGCCCTTGGTTCGAGTCCCAGTCGAGTCACAACTTTTTCACCATATTACATTTGGCGCCCAACGTAAATAACCCATAAGGTGATTTATATGAAGATAATATGAGAATATATGAAGATAATGTGTAATAATAAGAAACTCGTGGAGTGTTCTTTGAGTAAGAATTCAGGACGAATTCTTGTGTAGAGGGGGTGTGTGTAGCCGGGTAGAGATTATGGTGAAATAAGTTGATAGGCTTTACTGTGTGGCTTGGTAGCTCGGTCGGTAGAGTGTTGGCATGGTAATCCAGAGGCCCTGGGTTCGAGTCCCAGTCGAGTCACAACTTTTTCACCATGTTACATATATAGCCTTGCCTTATATGATGACTCAACATATGTTGGTCTAAATTCTCTGTCAGATGGAATTGCAGAATCTTTTATTTCATCTTAACCCTTTACTCCATGAATACTGTACGTTTTCTATGCCTTTGCAAACAGAGTAGACCCAGATCAAAGTGCTCCTATAGGAGCTGTCTGATCAGGGTCTGCTCTGTTTGCTTATGGCATTATATAGATTTGATTCTGCACTTTCTGCCATAAAATAACAGCTAATTGATGTTTTTTACATGAATATTCATGATGTAAAGGGTTTAAAATATGTTTATTTGTTTACCATTTACAAACATGTTTTTTCAGTGCAATTCACGATTTTTTGCTGTCTGACGATACTTTGTTACATATTGCTTCAAATTTTGGGATGCGAGATCTTATACAGTCTATTGTAAGTATATCTACACACCACATTTTAGTGTAAGAATTTGCCTTTGAAAAATAACTAAATTCTACCTGGTTTCATGTATCTGAATTTTATGTAAGGAACTCAGTAAATAGAGGCTTAGAACTTGGTACAAAAGCTTTACACACAAGTAATTTTGAATTTGTGATTATTTTTGCTAATAGCTTAGCTCCAGATGAAATGTCAAGTAACTTTGTGTCTCATCAGAATCCGAATTGTTTGACATGTAAAGATCCTGATTAATATGATCCTAAATATATTATTTCATTTATTATAAAGAAATGACTATTTAAAGATTGATTATTGTTATGCTGTTCAAAAGGCAAAATATGCTGCCACTATGAACAGAAGTCTCTGCCCTGATCAACTATTTAACCCTTTTCTCCATGAATATTAACCCTTTCCCTGTTCTATGTTTGTTTCAGATTTCAACACCTACTGAATATTAATGGACAAAATAGTTAGAACGAAATATGGAAGGTTGGATATTGTAGCCATTTTAGAAACTAAAGAACCAGATCTATCAAACTCTATTAGCAAACAGAGCAGACCCTGATCAGACGGCTCCTATAGGAGCCGTCTGTTCTGGGTCTTCTCTGTTTGCAGATGCGTGAAAACACGTTTATATGAGGGAAAGGGTTAATGCAAGAAATAATGACATCTTGAATATTAGTTTGTTTTTTATAATGACAGGAATTTGAAACCATGGCAGAAATTATACAATCATATATACGATTTCATAAGCTAAGAGGGGACCCTGATCAGACGGCTCCTATAGGAGCTGTCTGATCTGGTTCTACACTGTTTGCAAAGGTGTAGAAAGATGTATTTATTGAGTTAAGGATTAAAAAGACTGTAAACTTAAAAACATCTCGAACTGGACATACCCATGATACTTTGATTGAATAGAACGTCAACTAAAAGTACCTCTATCTATATAACTTACGAAAATGTGAAATATTTCTCTGTAAAAAGTCCAGTATGGTGAATGGAAAAAAATGTCAGACTAACACAGACATTTTGGTTTAAGCCCAAAGGAAATGTTATATTGGTCTACCAGTAGTATTTGGAATTGCTTGGCTTTGAGCAGACCTCCCTCTGCAGTAATTGATGTGTCACACATTGTTTCAGGAGTACCCTCCTGTTGAGGAAGCCTATATAACCACTTTCCTAGCTGTGATAGGAGCTCTTGCAGAGTCTAAGGTAAGGCATGATAAATGTGGCTTGAGTTGGTCCTACTATTGTCAAACTCTTGGTAAGATAAGTGGAGTATAATAAAACGATAACATCTAAACCAGACTTTCAAGTTAGTATTAATGCCAGTCTCTAAGACAGGTCACAACTTAATGCAGGGCAAAAGTCCAGCAGAATGGCCCGGATGGAGCTGTCTTGCCTGACTTTTACCCTGCATTAAGTAGCCACCTGCCAAAATATATTACTTCTTATGCTCCCTAACAACAGTGTTGGGGGAGCATATAGCAGCCGCTTTGTTTGTCTGTCCATCCATCCATTCATCCATCTGTCGGAGCAACTTAAAGGTATTAGAAGGCCAGGTCATGATCCGCAGAACAAAAGAAAACAATGAAGTTCATTCCGTTCCGTCCGTCCGAACTTTGTCCGGAGCATACCACAAAAACTGTAATAGATATCAACATGAAACTTCATAGGTAGATTGGTCTCGATGAGGAGAAGTGCAGTGCACAATAACCATCACTCTCTTTTGCATAATTTAGGAGTTATTGCCCTTTGTTATTTTTCATCAACCAGTTTTAATCAGATCTTTACCGAACTTCATTAAATTCTGTATGATTGTGACGTCTCAGAAAAGCTTCAAATTCAGTCAAATGGCCCGATATGATTTAAGTGGCTTTTGTGGTTGACTTTAATTATAATCACTTAGCCTTCCCTCCTGAGTCTTTGAATCAGAGATGTAGATAAGATGTGTGAATCACTCCTATTGTACTCCACCAAGCGCTATTTCATGACCACTCTTATAAATTTTCCAAAAGAGACAAATTACTATAGAGTCATCACAACATAGCATTTGATGGAGCATTGTTGATTGTAGTACTTGAAATATACCTCTTATCTATTGCTCTGATGTAAATGTCACATTTTTATGTGAAGAAGCCTTCCAGCTGGCTTGCATTATATGGGTGCTTCTACCTAGATTTTCTATCAAAGTGCTTCCTTTAATTTTTCAACTAAAACATTTTCAGAATGTGAAAAGAATGGAAATGTTTGTGGCAGACTTCATTTTACCACAACTTATTGGGAAAGACATTGCAGAATTGTGGCAAATGGACAATCCTATGGGCTTGCTAACTTCTTGTCTTAAAGCGCAGGGAAGAGGGGCTCCAGAATCACGTTTACTGTGGAGCTCTGCGAAAAACACGCTAATGGCTGTTCACAATATTGGGATATACAGCGACAAACAGTTAATTGGAAAATGTGAGTCTTAAGTTACATTTGAGACATTGTTTTAGAAAAGGAGTGTTATTGCATTGCAGACCACAGGGTAGACCCAGATCATATATGATCATCAGAGGTCCAGATAAGATGCTTAAATTTAAACATTTTTAAGAGTAGCTCCTTTATTTCTCCACCAGACCCTATACTGTGACCCCTCTTTAGAATCGTTTCTTCGAGACGATTCTAAAGAGTGGTCACAGTATAGGGTTTGGTGGAGAAATGACGATTTTAGGGATGTACCTTTATCTGTAGCTCTGATCATGTCTATAATGAGATATCCAAGCATGGAGAATGGTCTAGATTTATATTATTTGCAATTCAATAAGAGTCAGTGAGAAAGACACAGGGAGAGACTGATATAGAAATGCATTGTCAAAGAATGTCTTCAGTGATTATCTTCCTGTAACATTTGCCTTAATAATTATAAGTATTATAACTAAGGATGAATAAAACAGCTAAAACTCTCTCTGTATATTCATTAAATGAAGGAATATAGTCTTTTTCAAAATACAGGTGGTAGCTTAATGCAGACTGAAAGTAATGCAGAAAACACCATGGGAGCTTTTTGCATTGCTTTCATTCTGCATTAAGCAACCACATGTGTACAAAAAGCAAAAAGCTTTTTCAAAAATGTTTTGCTCGAGGGGCTTTTATTAGATAATACAGTCGAATCGCGATAACTCGAACCTCCAATGGACCCCGAACCAAGTTCGAACCAGCGCATCGTCCGAGTAGTTGCATTTCCATTATCTCGGCCGCCATCTTAATTGGTGTCGTGAAACTTACAGTATCGTAAGTTATACTACATGGACGTTGCCTTGGGAATATTTGTCGTGTACATAATAATTATTGAATGCTGAAAGTTGTAACTGGTAGAGAAATAAAAACAAGAACTAAATTGAATTGACTTTATATTTTATTCATATACATGTATTAGCATTTTTTACCATTCATAAATATACATTTTATAAAACAAAAACAGTGCATAAATGATGACAGGGAAACAGTAATGCAAATAGTAAGACATGCATGTACAAACAAGGAGCCGATCATTTTGTAGTCTTTACTCTGCTGCTCACCTTTGCAAAAAGTTTGAATTCAGATGAAAAGCCGCGTAACTAAACACAACACATGTAGAATAGAAATTTAGCATAAGGTGTAGCACAGTTACTGCTACTTGTAGTCGATATGCAAGTGCAATTGTAATAGTGAGTGAATGAAATTGCAATAAGTCACTTTGTATTTATAGGCAACCCGTTATTCTATTAGCTTGTTGTTTGATCACAGTTAAAAACAAAAGTGACAAGTGTCAGGGCAGTTTTGACCGAATGCATTAAAACCGTTCACTCGATAATCCGTGATCAAAGGGTTTCGAAATAGGTGTGAAAATCACGAAGTGGTAATAACCACAGCACCGTGAAGTCTAAGCAGTGTTCGAGTGAACGTGTCAAAAACAAGTTAATTAGTGGTTGTTAGGACCTGACAAACCGTCCCAATGATCGAATTATCCGATTTAACGAATGTCCGAGTGAAAGCATTGTTTATACATATAATTACTATGCAGACACGCTGGGACCTTTGCCTTTGGACGAGTTAAACCGTCAAAACGAGTGAGCGAGATTCGATTGACCGCGATTCGACTGTACAGTATTTGGGGTTTTATTATTGTTATACATGTGAAGAGGTGTCCGACTTCTCATCAGACATAGTATTGTTTGATTATTACATTCTGATTTTAAAAGAAATGGACATTGCTTTCAGAAATACAACGGATGACCAATTCTCAGACAACAGTTACTGATTACAAAGAGTTAACTCTTTCACTGCCAATTGTGATTACGTATGTAAACAGCTTGGATCCAGATGAGACTCATCAGGATCCAAACTGTTTGTTACTGTGACTGTTTCTTGAAACAAAAAATGAAGAAAACTAAAAATGGAAAATTACAGCAGACGACAAAGTTTGCAGAAGACAAAATTTGGCAGCGAAAGAGTTAACACTTTATCTGATAGAGATGCCTTTGTAAACATGTGCAAACAGAGTAGACCCAGATCAGACAGCTCCGGCTTATAGAATTACTTAGATTTGATTCTACAGTCTGTGCCATGGCATCAAGCTCCAGACTGTTTGCTACTCAGAGATTTTCAATAGAATTGAAAGAAAAAATCAAATTAGACAAATTTAGGTAAACACTTATTTCTGCATGACAATTACAGACAGTTAACCTATCCTTGAAAACCTAGTGCCAAGCTTGAGCATAACTTTCTTTGAAAACCGTGTGACCTATTACACAATTATCTTTATTCTTTTTTAGCTGCAGGGGAGACTGTGTTCATAGCAGAGGAATTAGCTGCTAGAGACGCCCTGAAAAATATGTTTAAGATGTCGGACAATCAATATCCATTAAAATTTGGTGAAAAAGCATATAAACTAGAGCTGGACTATGAGCAGGAGAACCCAAGGGCCAGTGATATAGTGACCTCAAGTTGACCTGGAACTGTGCTGAAAGTGTTGTTATAATGTCAAATCTTAACCCTTTCCTTGTTCAACATTCATGTAAGAAATAATGACATCATGATTATTAATTAGATTAATTTTTATAATGGCTTTATGAACACAGGACCTTTTGGCTTGAGCAGAAACTGTAGAATCAGATCTGTATTATACCATAGGCAAACAGAGTAGACCCTGATCAGACGGATCCTACAGGAGCCGTCTGATATGGGTCTACTCTGTTTGCATATGCATGAAAAGACGTTTATATGAGGGAAAGGCTTAACCCATTTATGCTTAGTGTACTGTTAAAGGGACATCAGTAAACAGTGAAGACCCAGATCAGAGGACTCCATATGGAGCACTCCAAACAGGGTCTGCACTTTTTGCTTCATAAGTTGCTTTCAAAGGTCACATCTTCAAAATAATTATTTCAGAAAGCCCCCTTTTAGTTTCATAATATTCATTAACCCTTTGTTTGTTGTTGAATATTCACTCGAGAAATAATGACATCATGAATAACTATTAACTGAATTTATATAATGGTATTTGGTGTTGGTAGAAACTGTAGTCAGATCTTTATAATTTCATAAGCAAACTGAGCAGACCCTGATCAGATGGCTTCTTCAGAAGTCGTCTGATCTGGGTATACTCTGTTTGGAAAGGCATGAAAAGCGTTTTTATAGGGAAAAGGGTCATGACAAGTTCACAAAGAAATACTGTACACCCTTTACCTGATAAACAGAGTAGATCCAGATCAGGCATATGTGCTGTAAAACCTGTCTAAAGGCACTAGAACGAATTTTTGCCAGTCTTTGCTCGATTAATATTCATGCAAGACTTCGCCCCTTCCCGTTGTGAATGTCAATTTAACCCTTTCCCTGTTCAATATTCATGCAAAAAATACTGAGTTCATGAATATTAATTATGTTATTTTTTAAAACAAAATATGAACGGAGGAATGTATGGCTGAAGCAGAAACTGTAGAATGAGATCTATATTATGCCATAACCAAACAGAGCAGACCCTGATCAGACGGCTCCTAAAGGAGCCGTCTGATCTGGGTCTACTCTGTTTGCAAATGCGTGAAAAGTCGTTTATATGAAGGAAAGGGTTAACCATTTCCTTCATCGAAATGTATTTTAATGCCTTTGTAAATAGAGTAGACCTTGTAGGAACCATCTGATCAAGGTCTACTCTGTGTGCTTATGGAATAATATAGATCCGATTCTACAGATACAAAAAAAAAAATCCTTTGTGTATACGTCATTATAAAATTCATCTAATAAATATTCATTAAATGTCATTATTATTTCAACTGGGAAAAGGATTATTTCTTGTATTAGAAATAGAAAAGAAAGAAATGAACGGTCTTTGTCAATGGTAAAGAATCATATGTATTCAGAGGTCCAGATAAGATGCAAAAATTAACCCTTTCCTCCATAGGCTATTTTTAGACACAAGCTCTTTGAATCAATCTACCGAAAAGGAGAATTTACTAGAGAAATGGAAAAGTTTAGAATTTATTAGTTTTGAAACCACTGTGATAAATAGAGCATTTGCTCCTATAGGAACAAATGCTCTATTTATCACAATGATTTCATAAAGTGACTTTTACAGAGGCGTAGAAAGGCATATTTATGGAGGAAAGGGTTAAAACATTTTCAAGGCTAACTTCTTTATTTCTCCACCAAACTTTATGTTGTGACCACTCTTAGAGACAATTCTAAAGAGTGGTCACAAGTTCACAACCTAGGATTTGGTGGAGAAATGAGTACGCACATTTATCTGTTGCTCTGTGTATCACATATAAGCAAACAGATAAGAAGCAGTCTGCCATCATTCAGGGTAATGGCATGTTTTTAAAAGCACAGATGGTTTACAAGAAGACTTTTTAACTCTTTACTTGATGAATATATGTGAGAGATAATGAATTTATGAATATAAGTTCGGCGATTTTATTAATAAAAGCATATTAACCCATTCCCACTTAGGCTATTTTTAGATATAACCTCTTTGATTAAATCTACCAAAAAGGAGCATTAACTAGAGAAAAAGAAATTTTCAGAATTGTGCAGTTTTGAAACCATTGTGATAAATAGAGCATTTGCTCCTGTGGAGCAAATGCTCTATTTATCACAATGGTTTCATAAAGTGAAGCGTCAAAAGGCGTCAATATGCGGGAATGGGTTAAAGCATGAAAGAAACTAGAATCTGAATATATTTTTCCATGAGTAAGCAGATCAGACTGATCAGACAGCTCATGTTAGAGCCGTCTGATCTGGGTCTTCTCTTTTTAATAAGGTGTGGATTGGTGGTATAACCAGGTAAACTGTATTGAAGGAAAATGGCATACATTTGCATTTATATTTGGGCAAAGGATTTATGACCAATAGCAAAATAAAGAAAATGGGTTTGACTTTCATCTCATTGACAGAGGTTGATATATACTTGATAACCGGGTTAGATTTATGTTCAGTTATAATGCAAATTGGCATGTAACATACAGGTGTGAATTTGATATGATTTAGAATAAAAAAACGTACATTTTCAAAGGTGGTTGTGTTGTTTTGTGATGATGTTGAACTTTGTTCCAAAGCCATCAAACCATACCTGTAACTCTTGACCTGACAGTCTCACCTTTGCAGGCCTTGCAAACAGAGTAGACCCAGCTCCAGCTCCCTGGAAAAAAGCTGCCTGATCAGGGGCTGCTGTTTGTTTAACCCTTTCCCAGTTCCGTATTCATGTAACAAAAATGATAACACGATTATTTATGAGCTCAATGGTTATAAAATAAACTTTTCAAGTGAATTTTTGGCTTTGACAACAGGAGTGCCAGTGGGCACAATATACGCCCGTCGAGGTCTTGTTCAACTTAAACTGGGGTTAACGTATTTGCTAAACTCAAATTCTAAGTCCAATTTTGCGACCAAGTTTCAAGGTTGTAAATAGGCGTACTTTAACAAAAACCATTAACCAAAAATCATAATTCTGTCAAAATGCTTGACAGAGTTATGTACTCTTGCCTACAGGTGAAGCTTGTGATGGCGAACAAGTGTTCTAAGGTTAAAAGCTTTATCTCAAAGGGTTATGTAAATAAGTGGACTTTAACCAAAACCTTAACCAAAAATTCTAAGTTAAAAAGGGGCATAATTCTGTCAAAATGCTTGACAGAGTTACTGGTATGTACTCTTGTCTACAGGTGAAGCTTGTGATGGTGAACAAGTGTTCCAAGTTTAAAAGCTTTATCTCAAAGGGTTATGTAAATAAATGGACTTTAACAAAGCCTTAACCAAAAATTCTTGACAGAGTTATTTACTCTTGCCTACACGTGAAGGTTGTGACGGTGAACAAGTGTTCCAATTTTCAAAGCTTTATCACAAAATGTTATGTAAATAAATGGACTTGTTCCACATAAATTGAGGTTAACATTTTTTCTTAACGCAAATGCTAAACGCAAATTCTAAGTCTAATTAAGGGACCTTGACCTTGGATAAACGAGCTGGGACTTGGCAGGCTACTGCAGCATGTCTAGATAAACATTGATTAAATTTGGGAAGGATCCACGAAGCGGAACTTGAGTTAAGAGATGTTACAGACAGACAGACTGGTTAAAATTTTTGCTAAACGCAAATTCTAAGTCCAATTGTGTGACCTTGGATAAACAAACAGGGACTTGGCAGGCTACTGTAGCATGTCTAGATAAACATTGTGGTAAAATTTGAGAAGGATCCACCAAGCGGAACTTGAGTCAGAGATGTTACGGACGGACGGACGGACAGCGCCATTCCAATTTTTTCAAACGGGTGTATAAAAACTGTAGAATCAGATTTTTATCATGTTAAAAACAAACAGCAGACCCTGATCAGACAGCTCCTATAGGAGTCGTCTGATCTGGATCTACTCCTTTTGCAAATGTGTGAAAATGTGTTTATATGAAGGAAAGGATTTGGTGTTACAGTTAGATATGATTTTCAGCTGCTTTACATGACAATAAATTCCTTTGACAATAAATTCCTTTGTTTAATATTTGTAATACAAGAATTTAATTCATAGTCAAAATGGGTGGTGTCTTGAATGAATATTCCTCAGGTAAATGATTAACCCTTTCCTCCTTGAATATTTAATGTAAGAAATAATGACATCATGAATATTAAGTAGACTAGTTAGTTATGATAGGACATGGACACGGGTATTGTTGGCAGAAACTAGAATCATATCTATTTTATATCGTAAGCAAACAGAGCAGACCCTGATCAGACGGCACCTATAAGAGCCATCTGATCTGGGTCTACTCTCTTAGCAAAGGCATATTTTTGGAGGAAAGGGTTAAGTTAATGCTATAGAGGGTCTGTTGCGAGTTGTCTTTTAAGATTACACGTTCCTAAACGAGCCTTAGAAAATGTCATTAGGCGAGCCTTGGTGAGCTTAACCCTTTCCCTGTTCTGTGTTCATTCCAAATTTCAATACCTACTGAATATTCATAGATAAAATGATTATAATGAAATATGGAAGATGGAAAATTGTATCGATTTTAGAAAGTAAAGACACAGATCTTTGAAATTCTATTAGCAAACAGAGCAGACCCTGATCAGACGGCTCCTATAGGAGGCTCCCAGATCATACGGCTCGGAGCCGTATGATCTGGGTCTACTCTGTTTGCAAATGCGTGAAAACACGTTTATATGAGGGAAAGCGTTAATAACATTTTCTTGGTGAGTTTAGGAACATGTGATCTTAAAAGACAATGAGCATCAGATTCTTTTTCTCACATAACAATAAAAGTGTATTTTCGCCGTTTAAATGACATGTAAAAATCGGTTTCCCAAGTTTGACGTCATATATGATGTCTTATTATACTGCAAAGTAAAATCCTCGATTTTGATTGGTCAATTAGCCATGTATAAAAGCCGTGTATCCCTCTAAATTCTGATGTATATACGGAGTCATGAGCAACAATGGAATTTCCCCCGTCGAGGGCCTCACTTCATTGCTACAATTAAATATAAATGGCCGACCAGCTTTACTTCGTCGATTCGATCCAAACAACACCTCTCAAACGAAATAACAAGAGTTTGGGGCGGAACAAAGTTATCCATTGAGAAACATTTTTGTTATAGTTGTTGTATAACAATGCAAATGAAGCCGATACGTGGCGAAGGTCTTATTCTGCTCTGATGCTGAAAATGTTGTCAAAGTGCTTGTGCAAGTACTGATTAGGCCCTAAACCCCCACTTTTACAACGACAATCCACACCCAATTCGATTCAAATTTTAATAATGCACAGTAAACGTACCTGTAATTTGCAGTATAGCCGTTCCTTCCAACGCACATTTTTGAATATTATAAAACCGTCACTTTGACGTCATCCAATCACTCTATAAAGTTTAACTGTTCTCATGCTGAAAAATAGTGTCTGCTTAACCGCTAATATGCTGGAAATTTTACTAACGTCTGATTCTTTCAATCTTTCGAGAAACTAATGCACTTGGAAGACCCCTTTCTATCCACAAAATGAGCTGGCTATTATACATATATTATAAGCCCTTACCTTACAGTATGAGGCCCCTGAGGGGAAGCAAAACGACGCTTAAATTAACAACGCTAATTAACTGCTACAAATATTAAACTTTGCAGTATAATAAAATCGTTATAAAGAGCCTAACGGCTCGGGCAACATGAATTTCCTCAGCAGGAAACAAAAAGTCAGATACCCCGCCAATGATCTGTATAACTAATAATATATGTTCTAAAGTGTTCTTACACGTGTTACAGATCAGGGAATCTTAACCCATTGTTCTAACTCAGAGATAAGGGAAGAAATGTGAGAAATGCTGTTATGAGACTGGATATCGAGCAAAACAATAACACCAAATGATGCAACAGCATTTTATTGAAGATTATCTTCAATTATAGAACACTTTCATACATAACTGTGATCATCATTATCATGTAAATAAACCTCTTATAATATTGATCAACCCTTTCCCTGTTGAATCTCATGTAAGAAATAATGACATTAAATATTTATTAGCTGAATAAATACATATCGAGGGTTTGGTGGAAAACTATTCTAACTCCTTCACAAAGTGAAGGAGTTAGAATAGTTTTGCACCAAGCCCTCGATATGCACACAGGATATTTTGGTATTGGTAGAAACTGTAGAATCTGATCTATTTAAATTTCATAAGCAAACAGAGCAGACCCTGATCAGATGGCTCCTACAGTACCCGTCTAATCTGGGTCCTCCGTTTGCAAAGGTATGGAACAGCATTTATATGAGGGAGAGGTTTTATATATGAGGGTATAAAACCTCTCTATAATGGCCACTAAATTGTGTTAAATTGTCCTATAGGAGCATTCTGTTTTACTTTCACCTTGCTTTAAGCAGCCACCTGCCCTATATACCAACTAATTAACACAATTTAGTGGCCATTATAGAGAGGTTTTACTGCATTATAAACTTCTTGAAATATCAATCTTGCACACTTTCATTTTATTTTTCTTCACAAAATTAGCCAGTGAATACTCAATGCCAGCTTTAAACCCTTTACTTCATACATTTAATTTTTAATACCTTTGCAAAACAGAGTAGACCAATATCAGATGACTCCTGTAGGAGATGTTTGATCAGGATCTGCTCCCATTGCTTATGAAATACTATAAATGTGATTTTAGTTTTTGGCATGGTAAAATTTCCATTGTTCATGCGGTCAATATAAAAATTCAGCAACTTAATTTTCACTCATTCATTATTTCTTAACCCTTTCCCTCATATAAACGTGTTTTCACGCATTTGCAAACAGAGTAGACCCAGATCAGACGGCTCCTAGAGGAGCCGTCTGATCAGGGTCTACTCTGTTTGCTAATAGAAATTGATAGATATGTTCCTTTACTTTCTAAAATGTCTACAATATTCCACCTTCCATATTTCTTTTTAACTATTTTGTTAATGAATATTCAGTAGGTATTGAAATTTGGCCTAAATACAGAACAGGGAAAGGGTTAATGGATATTCATCAGACATTTATTGCTAAATGTTTCCCTAACCATTCTAATTATTCTTATTTTCTCACCTTTCTTATATGCTAAGCCCTTCTTATTTACAGCCCTGGTGGGTTAATCTGGTCCATGTAATGGTAATGTATCGTTGTCATTCCACAAATGACCAATTTGTTCATAAACATAGGCGTCTTTGAGAGCTTAACTCTTTACTACATAAATACGACTTTCTACACCTTGCGAACAAAGTAGTCGTAAATCAGACAGCTCATATAAGAGCCTTCTGATCTGGGTCTGCTCTATTTGCTTATGAAATAATATAGATATGATTCTAGTTTCAACTATGGCCAAAAATTCAAGTGTCCATGTGCCATTATAACAATCCAATTAATATTCATTATGTTATTATTTCTTAACCCATTCCCGCATATTGACGCCTTTTGGCGCCTCTGTAAAAGTCACTTTGTGAAACCATTCTGATAAATAGAGCATTTGCTCCATAGGAGCAAATGCTCTATTTATCAGAATGGTTTCAATACTATACAATTCTAAATATTTTCTTTTCTCTAGTAAATGCTCTATTTGGGTAGACTTTTTCAAAGAGGTTAGATCTAAAAATAGCCTAAGTGGGAATGGGTTAAGTGAATATTCATGGGGTAAAGGGTTAAGACAAAATAAAGACCTTCATCTACAGTTTCTGTCATGGCTAAAAATTCCTGTGTTCTGACTTCAAATTATCATGCTATTATATAAATTCGGCTCATAAATATTCATAGTCATTATTTCTTTCATGAATATACATGGCGTAAAGGATTAACATCGAAAGAAGGTAATGTTGAAAGCTGTTTGAATTTCCAATTTGATTTCTGAATTGTGAATGATTATCCGAGAAGGTTTTTATTTTATATATAAAATGTTTTGATTTCATTTTTAACCCTTTCCCTGTTTGAATATTCGTTAAAGAAATAATGATGTCATGAATATACATTTGCTGAATGTTTATAATGGAATATGTAAACAGGATTTTTAGGTATTAGTGGAAACTAAAGAGTCAGATCTAATATAATTTCATAAGCAAACAGAGCAGACCCTGATCAGATGGTTCCTATAGGAGCCGTCTGATCTGGGTCTACTCTGTTTGAAAATGCATGAAAAGGCGTTTATATGAGGGAAAGGGTTAAGAATGAGATAAACTACAATACACTGTTACATGTAATAAATACTCTGAAATATACTCACATCTGTCAATAAATAATCAGATAACCAAAATATTAATGTAAAAATGAACAAACTTAACCCTTTATCTGTTTAATATTAATGTGAGACTTAATAATATCATGGTTATTAATAATCTGAATTTTTATAATGGCATAATAGTGTAAATTAGGATGTTTTGGTATTTATAGTAGAAACTGAAGAGTCAGACTAATATAAATTCATATTCCATAAGCAAACAGAGAAGACCCTGATCAGACGGCTCCTACAGGGCCTATCTGATCTGGGTATACTATGTTTGCAAATGCATAATTATGCATCTCTACCAAGTAAAAAATTAACACACAATATATATACATGTATATATGGTATGGGTGTAAATTGAAAAACAAATGTGGAGTAACTTAATCTTCTTTAACCCTTAACCTTTAGCCTGTTGTGGGCGGATGAGTGAATACCTATGCAAACAGTTTGGATCCAGATGAGACGCCGAGTAACTCGGCGTCTTATCAGGATCCAAACTGTTTGACACCCTAATTACAATTTGGTAGACAAATTGTTTATAGCTTAGTTTTGAAAATGCAGTAGGTGAAACACTCTATAAAGATATTTTGCTCAGCAGGCTAAAGGTTAATCTGTTATTTAGTCCCAACGTGATTGTCATTTGCAAACAGCTTGAGTACAGAAGCTGAGTAAGTCACATCTTCCTCTGATCAAAGCATTTTGAAACTTGGCCAGTAGTTTCTCAAAAGCAAAACTTGCTTGAGATCGGAGTTTGTTTGCACATAATTTTTTCCAGTAGGAAAAGAGTCAACCAACGTTGACTTATTTACATATGTACAAAAACGAATTTACCTATATACGTCACTCAAACAACATATATAAATTAAATATAAGTAACAAATGAAACACAGAATATTCCTGAATATATATCAGAGGCATAGATAGGATGCATAAATTAAAAATTTATTTCTCCATCAAACCCAATGTTGCGACTACTCTTTATGATCCTGTTGAAGACACCATTCTTAACCCTTTCCCTGTTCTATATTTATTCCGAATTTCAATACATACTGAATATTCATTCATGGAAAAAACAGTTCTAATAGAAGGTGTAACCATTTTAGAAATTAAACACAGATCTTTCAAAGGCCATTAGCAAACAGAGCAGACCTTGATCAGACGGCTCCTATAGGAGCCGTCTGATCTGGGTCTTCTCTGTTTGCAAATGCGTGAAAACACGTTTATATGAAGGAAAGGGTTAAGGATTGTTGGAGAAATGATGATTTTATATTTGAAATATGCCTCTTACCTATGGCTCTGTCAGTTTATTGCACTTTTTATCCATTGAACTTAACACTATTTGACATTACCAGTAGCAGTTATTGGTAACACATGAACCAATTTTCCTCAATACTAAAACAATTAGTACATGTAGAAACACATAAACATATCTTATATTAAAGTATTACTGTACATTTCTGCTGGTAACCTTCGAAAGCTCAGCAAAAAATCTGGTCAGTCACTAACTTTAAATATTTACACATCAGTATTTTCTCACAAAAATGTTGCAAATAAATATCATAAAATATGCAATTCTGAGCTTGTAAAACCCAACTAAATCTTTAAAATCACATAAACATGTAGTAAAATCTATCCTAAGCCACCACTAAAATATATGTATGTCTGATTCTGTGTCTTTAAGGCCGGGCCTTTTTTCCTCAGGAAAAAACTGGCCAGGGGAAAAAATAGGCCTGTTACACCGGTGGTGGCTTAATGCTGGGCAAAAGTAATGCAGAAAGTTTCTGCAAAAGGAACTTTCTGAAATGTTTCTTCCCTGCATTAAGCAACCACCTGCTTTCCAGGACACCTATATTAAACCAATAACAGGTTTTACTGCATGTGAAACCAAATAAATCCTCATAATATCAAGCTCTTGCAAAGTCTTTAGTACAGTGCACCATTGCATTTATCCTTTACTCCCTAATCATGCCCTTTTACACCTTTGCAAACTGAGCAGACCCAGATCAGACAGCTCCTGTAGGACCTGTCTGATCAGAGTATGCTCTGTTTGGTTATCCCATTCTCTCATATTGACGCTTCTGTAAAAGTCACTTTCTGAAACCATTGTGATAAATAGAGCATTTGCTCCATAGGAGACAATGTTCTATTTATCAAAATGGTTTCAAAATTATGCCTTTTCGGTAAATTTATTCAATGAGGTTGGATCCAAAAAAAAGCCTTAATGGGTTATATGTTGCAGATGCTGTGCTTTATGCCCTAGCAGTAAAATCCCTTGTTTTATAATTATGTTTGATACAAGAATTAGTTATTAATATTAACCCTTTACTCCATATATATGCCTTTTTTACGCCTCTGCAAACAGAGTAGACCCACATCAGACGGCTCCTATAGGAGCAATCTGATCAGGGTCTGCTGTTTGTTTATGATATAATATAGATGTGATTCTACAGTTTCTGCCATAGCTAAAAATGTCTGTCTCCATATGTCTTATCAACCAGAAATGGTGTCAAAGCCACCTGATGCTCGCCTGTTTAAAAGTTAAGTCTAAAACGTGTCATATTGAATACAAAAACAAATCAATTTTCAATTTAAACTGAACTGCATCAATATCACAACCAAAGGCAACCAAATACCAGTTTTCATAAATTTAAGAAGATTATTAAACAAAAAAGATACATACCAAATATGGAAGCCCTAGGTCTATTCAATTTCCAATGTAATAGGCAGTTAAAGATTTTTGCAAAAGTAGGTCAAAGGTAAAGGTCAGAAGGGTAAAAATGTTGGCATGGTCATACCAAGTATATAAGTCCTATGTCCATCGCATCCAATAGCATAGGCATTTAAAGATTTTTGCAAAAGAAGGTCAAAGGTCAAAGTCAAGGTCACATGGTAAAAAACATTGGTATGGTTGGAAAGTCTTAAGACAGGAAATATACATCCAAAGTATGGAAGCCCTAGGTCTATTGGTTCCAATGTTATATGCATTTAAAGACTTTTGCAAAAGTAGGTCAAATGTTAAGGTCAATGTCTGAAGGGCAAATATGTTTGCATGGTAATACCAAGTATGGAAGTCCTAGGTATACTGGTTCCAAGTTATAGGCACTTACAGATTTTTGCAAAAATAGGTGAAATATCAAGGTCATATGGTAAAAAACATTGGTAAGTTTGAAAAAGTCTTCAGACAGAAAAGATACAAATCAAGTATGGAAGTATATGCATTTAAAAACTTTTGCAAAAGTAGGTCAAAGGTCAAGGTCAGAAGGCAAACATGTTGGCATGGTCATACCAGGTATGGAAGCCCTAGGCCTATTTGTTGCAATGCTATAGGCATTTAAAGACTTTTGCAAACGTAAGTCAAAGGTCAAGGTCACATGGTGAAAACAATGGTACGGTTGGAAAAGACCTTAAGACAAAAAAGTTGCATACCAAGTATGGAAGCCCTTGGCCTACCAGTTCAAATTTTATAGGCATTTAAAGAAGTTTGCAAAAGTAGGTCAAAGGTCAAAGTAACATGGCAAAAACAATATTGTTGGAAAGGTCTTAACACAAGAAAGTTGCATACCAAGTATGGAAGCCTTTGGCCCATTGGTTCAAATGTTGTAGGCATTTAAATTTTTTTGCAAAGGTAGGTCAAAGGTCAAGGTCAGGAGACAATATTGTTGGATGTTATAGGCATTTAAAGATTTTTGCAAAAGTAGGTCAAATGCCAAGGTCAGGAGGGCAAAAAAGTTGACATGATCATACCAATTATGGAAGCCCTATGTCTATTGGTTCAAATACTATAGGCATTTAAAGATTTATGCAAAAGTAGGTCAAAGGTCAAGGTCAGGAGGGCAAAAGGCAAAAAAGTGGGCATGATCATACCAAGTATTGAAGTCCTAAGCCTATTGGTTCCAATAATATAGGCATTTAAAGATTTTTTCAAAAGTAGGTCAAAGGTCACGGTCAAGGTCAGAAGGGCAAACAATAATACTGTTGCAAAAGTCTTAACACAAGAAAGTTGCATACCAAGTATGGAAGTCCTAGGTCTATTGGTTCAAATACTATAGGCATTTAAAGATTTTTGAAAAAGTAGGTCAAAGGTCAAGGTCAAAAGGGCAAAATATTGGCATGGTCATACCAAGTATGGAAGCCCTAGGCCAAATGGCTCCAATAATATAGGTATTTAAAGATTTTTGCAAAAATAGGTCAAAGGTCAAGGTCAGAAGGACAAAAATGTTGGCATGGTCGGAAGGGTCACGACAATATGAACCTTCTCACCAATTTCAGCATCATAGCACAAATATTAAGCTTTATACCAACCCGTCCAAAAAACTTTAACCTGGTGATTTTTGGCCCCACAAAAAACTAAGTCCAAAACATGTCAAAAATTGATAAAATCGAACAATATTTTTAATGTTTAACTTCATAGCAGCAATATTTGACCTCAAATGAACTTCCATACAAAATTTCAGCATCCTAGTACAAATATTAAGCTTTAAAACAACCCGTCCAAAAAACTTTAACCTGGTGATTTGTGGCCAAAAGGACTAAGTCCAAAACATGTCAAAAATTGATAAAATTTAAAAAATATTTTTAATGTTTAACTTCATAACAGCAATATTTGACCTCAAATGGACTTCCATACAAAATTTCAGCATCCTAGTACAAATATTAAGCTTTAAAACAACCCGTCCAAAAAACTTTAACCTGGTGATTTGTGGCCAAAAGGACTAAGTCCAAAACATGTCAAAAATTGATAAAATTGAAAAATATTTTTAATGTTTAACTTCATAACAGCAATATTTAACCTCAAATGAATTTCCATACAAAATTTCAGCATCCTAGTACAAATATTAAGCTTTAAAACAACCCGTCCAAAAAACTTTAACCTTGGCCACGCTCACGCACACGCTCACGCTCACGCTCACGCTCACGCTCACGCCGGGGGTATAGCATAAGCTCTACTGTTCTACGAACAGGCGAGCTAAAAATCTAATCATTATTAATGATGTCGTTATTTCTTTTATTAACTCATTCTCTCCTAGGCTATTTTTAGACCCAACCTCTTTGAATGTATCTACCGAAAAGGAGCATTAACAAGAGGAAAGGAAAAATTAAGAATTTTGTAGTTTGAAACCATTGTGATAAATAGAGCATTTGCTCCTATAGGAGCAAATGCTCTATTTATCAAAATGGTTTCATAAAGTGACTTTTATAGATGCGCAAAAATGTGTCACTAGGAGATAATGTGTTTAATATAAAAGTACCTAGTTATAGTCTACTTTCAGTCCGAATGACCGCTCAGCCGACTGTACATTTACTCCCCTGGTCATTGAGTCATTGGCCTACAATATTGAGCACTGCTAACATATGGCGCAATCATGCAGCCGCAGTACCGGCGAGTGACCCTCACAGGTACCCATTTTAACCCCTGGGTGGAGAGTATGTGTGGGTGGGAGACACGGAAAAGCGTCTCTGAAATTTCCGGGTGGGACCGGGATTTGAACCCCGGACCTCCGGACTGATAGTCAAGCGCGTTACCACTAGACCACCGCCACCTACAAATATTTAATATTCATGGTGTAACGGGTTAATAATGAGCAGAGTCGTGCATAAAAAGAAATAAAGGGTTAATATCATAGACAGTGTGCTCACAATCTGTACCATCAGAGATTCATGTCAGTAGATTTATGCCAGTTACTCAAGTTACATGTACTCTGTTTTGGTCATATGTATGTATTCCAACATCTAAGACTTCAACAGTGACTTGTTCTCGACACGCTACAGATTTGTGACAACCTAAGTAAATAGTTTGGATTCAGATGAGATACTGAATCACAGGATCCAAAGACACTTAAGACACTTTATTTCATAGGAAAAATTGAAGAATTAACTGAGTATTACAGTGAAGACACTTTTTACAAGTGAGCAGTTTAGTTCTGTTTATAGATGGTATGACACTCCTGATAAATTCTTATTTCTCCCCAGTCCGTGGAGGGAACATTGAGCTCATTGTAGATACCATATAACTATGGCTTATTTCTTCAGCCCCATTCTCTGTAACCAGACTATTAGATCGACGCCGGTACAAAGCTGTTTCTTGTCCAACATTACTGTGTTCTGGGGCAAGTTTGTTGTCTACAGCACCCATTCTCAGTCTATTCTGATGTTGGCCCTGTTTCATATTTTCATAAACACTCTGAATGTAGTCGAAGTTGATTGTAGATGGCCTCTGGCTGGAGACGTTTGATGGCAGGGATTCTGTAAAGGAGCCTGCAGGATCTCTTCCAAATCCGACAGCAAACTGCGGGGCTGGAGGCCTAAAATATGAATATTAACCCATTACCTCATAGGCTATTTTTAGATACAACCTCTTTGAATAAATCTACCAAAAAGGAGCATTAACTAGAAAAAAGGAAAACTTTAGGATTTTGTAGTTTGAAACCATTGTTATAAATAGAGCATTTGCTCCTATATGAGCAAATGCTCTATTTATCACAATGGTTTCACAAAATGACTTTAACAGAGTCGTCAAAATGAGGGAATGGGTTAATCAGACGAATTTTTGAACTGCCACTGGCATATAAATACAGGAATGGTGGAATGCAAGAATCAGATCTAAATAATTTCATTAGCAAGCAGAGCAGATTCTGATCAGGCAACTCCTACAGGAGTCATCTAATCTTGGTCTACCCTTTTTGCAAAGACATTGAAAGGCATTTTCTATTACATATGGAATAGGGTTCAGTGGCTTACTCTTTCCCTCATATACATACTTATTCATGCATTTGCAAACAGAGCAGACCCAGATCAGGTTCTGCTCTGTTTGCATTTCACATGGTATAGATATAATTCTAAAGCTTTTGGGCAATACAAAATATTCCCTTAAAAAGTTAACATAAGGAAAATTCTGCTAATAGATATTCATGTTGATATTATTTCTTACATGAATACTGAACAGGGAGGGAAAGGGTTAAAGGAGGTTTGACTTAATCTTCACTTTTAACCCATTCCCACATATTGACGCCTTTTGACTCTTCTGTAAAAGTCCCTATGTGAAACCATTCTGATAAATACAGCATTTGCTCCATAGGAGCAAATGCTCTTTTCATCACAACTGTTTCAAAACTACACAATTCTGAAAATATCATTTCCTCTAGTTAATGCTCCTTTTTGGTAGATTTAATCAAAGAGGTTGTATCTAAAATAGCCTATGCAGGAATGTGTTAATACATGAATTAAATTGATTATACTAATGAATGTTCATTAAGTAAAAGATTAACCCTTTAAAGTGATAGTCTCAACTTGCAACATGTTTTAAAAATGCCTAACAATTACATAAATCATTTGTTTATATGCTGAAAAAAAGTATATTGCAAGAAAACCAGTCAAATAAAGGCTGAAGAAGACGCAACTTTCAGGTGTTTGATATCGAAGATGAACTGGTTTATTCAGTAATTATTAGTATTTATTTGGCTCTCGTTTTAGTTTTGTTAACTGTCCAACCAAGGCCGATAATTTTTTATGCAGAACAAAAATTATAAGTATTGATGAAAACAGTTTATTTTATATCGCGGAGGCATTTTTCAATATACAGTAAAACCTCTCTATAATGACCACTAAATTACATAAAAGTATTTTGTGTTAAAGGCAGGTGGCTGCTTAAAGCAAGGTAAAAGTAAAACAGAACGCTCCAATAGGAGCGTTCTGTTTTACTTTCACCTTCCTTAAAGCAGCCACTTGCCCTAAATACAAACTGATTAACACAATCTAGATGTTTTACTGTAAGTTCAAATTGACAATCTTCAAAACAATGGTTGAACATAACAAATGCCAAGTTTTATGATATTATTGAAAATATTCGTTCATTGTAGGGATTACCTCTTTAACCATTTCCCTCATATAAATCCGTTATCACCCATTTGCAAACAGAGAAGACCGAGATCAGACAGCTCCTAAAGGAGTCATCTGATCAGAATCTGCTCAGTTTGCTTTTGACATGATATGGATCAGATTCTACAGTTTTTGTCAAAGCAAAACATTTCCTTGAAAAGTTATAAAAATTTGGCTAATAAATATTCATGTTATTATTTTTTACATGCATACTGTACTGGGAAGAGTTAAATGAGAGAAGTGAGTGTACACATTAGCAAACAGCGTAGACCTAGATCAGAGTGATCCTAGTGGAACAGTCTTTCCAAACTGTTTTTCATTAAGAAACCACTACCAACTTTAATCCCTTCTCAATGAATGACAGTACCAGTACCAACTACCGGTACCGTTAACCCATTTCCTCATATTGACACCTTTTGACGCCTCTGTAAAATTCACTTTTTAACCCTTTCACGCATTTGCAAACAGAGTAGACCCAAGTCAGACGGCTCCTAAAGGAGCCGTCTGATCAGGGTCTGCTCTGTTTGCTAATAGAATTTGATAGATAAATTAACCTGTGAGGGAATGGGTTAAGAAGTGACAGACTGTTCAACTTGGAGTATTCAACATTCAGAGGGCTACAGCAGACTTGACTGTACCACTGCATTGCCTTACCTCTCTGGCAGTTCCTTGCGGACCTTCTTTACCATGCTGATGATACTCTTGGTGCTCGTCATCTCCTCTGGCAGGTGACCATTGAGAGTGAACAGATTTAGGTCCAGACCGCCAACATTCTACAACACAGCATTAGAGTATTCATTAACCCTTTACTGGATAGAGACACCTTTGCAAATGGAGTAGACCCAGATCAGAAGGCTCATGATGCAGTTGTGTGATCAGAATTTATTCTGCTTGCTTATGGAATTATACACATCTCAATTTACAGATCTTGCAATGATCAAAACTCCCTTTTTCATATAGCCAGCATAAAATTTCAGGTTATATAAATATATATATGCATACAATTGATATTTCATACATAAATATCAATCAAGAACTTTTTGAATCAGACAGCCAGTGTTACAGGAAAAATGAGTATTGGACATTTATAAACAGTGTGATCAATGGAATGATACATCTGATAAGGGTCTACCCTGCATGCCAGCGCAGCTCCTGATTAAAGGTGGGTGTAGTACCTTTTAATGTAAAAAAAATCTTCAAAAGTTGGCTGTACATGTTGCATAGTTTTACAGCACAAAAACATAATACACATATATAGATAAATTTGGATCAAACTATTAACAAAAATAATCACTGATTTGTAAATTGTAGCAAGCTGTTTTAGCCGCTTTCTGGCAACAAATATATCTCCTAGTAATAGGTGTAACAACCAATATAAATGAGGGTTACCAGTAACTGCTGAATAATTTTCTTCCTTCCCAGTTTGCATGCCAGGTGTATTGGGGTCAGCCCAGCATCATTCTGCATGTTAATTACAGCTGTATCAGCCTCCAGTAGAGCGTGACTGATAGCAGGGTTGTCTCCCCCTTCAATGGCATGATGAAGAGGTGTGCTGCCATCAAACAAGTTAACAGCACAAACATGGCTGACAATACCATCTGTAAAATATAAACAAGAATTACAAGTCAAGCCACTTTCAAGCAACGATTTAATCCTTTATAACAATAGCAAGAGCCACGGCAGCGCCAACGCTTGTCTGATTTGATGCTTGTCCACTGCATACACTTTTCCTCAAAGAGATCTACCAACCTATGAAGTTTCTTGTTGATACCTTTTATAACTTTTGATTAATCAGCTACATTAAAGTTTTTGCACACTGCCGCCGATGCCAATGCCTAAGACAATGCCTACGACCCAGTGATCACAATAGCTCAACACTTTTCTTCATAAACAGATGAGCTAATAATGAATATTGATTAGCTAAATTTCTATAATAGAAAACAACATGAACACAAAAACAAAACAAGTCTTTTGGCCATGACAGAAACAAATCTATATATTTCCATAAGCAAATTAATGAAAGGCATTAAATTGTGCATCTACAAGTATGTGGTAAAGGGTTAAAGCAAAAACATGAGTCTTTAACTCATTCCCTCATGGTCTATTTTTAGATCCAACCTCTTTGAGTGAATCTACCGAAAAGGAGCATTTACTAGAGAAAAGGAAACTTTTAGAATTTTGTAGTTCTAAAACCATTGTGATAAATAAAGCATTTGCTCCTATGGAGCAAATGCTTTATTTATCACAATGGTTTCAAAAAGTGACTTTTACAGGGGCGTAGAAAGGCACATTTATGGAGGAAAGGGTTAAAAGCAAGTGGCATCTGTTTCAAGAACAAAAGTAATGGAGAAATCATCCTGTATATTTAACTCCATAAATATGCCTTTATATGTCTTTGCTTTTTCATTTGCAAACAAAGCAGACCCTGATCAGACAGCTCCTAAGAGGTCTCTATCAGGTAAAAGATTAATACCGTATAATGGGTATTTTTTACTGCTGCAAAAGTTTACGGATTTGGGGTAAAAACACATGATTTAATTTTATATGACTTTTATTTTTACAAATCCATGAAGACACTTAAAAATTAGCTCAATCAAAAGTTTACATCATTAAAAATTCACAACAAATAGTTTGGTTAATACAAAGTCAACTGTATGTCGCAGTTTGACAAGTGTTCACGTCTACCACGGTAACCGTGCAGCAAACACATGTACCGGCTATCGCCCTGGGCATCAAACAACATAATTAACGTAATTGTCTATGTTGTACTACATGTATATATTTGTTCCAATCTTTGTTATGGTCCAGTGTTCTGACAACGACGACCACTGCCGCAGAAATGAAGTTGGTAAATAAAATATACGTTATGGGCGCCATGAAAAAGGTCGGATGAGTCTAAAAGCAAAAGGGACGAAACTGATGCAGGAATGGTACCCCGCTTTATATGACAAATTCAGTAAGTGACTGAAACCAGTTACAATATTGTAATTAGTTAGTAACCGTGCATCTGATTGGATGATTGTCTCATTTCCTACTGTATGTTCTGATTTCGGCCAATAAAAACGTTTGTCAGATAATATGTTGTTTCTTCATATTTTGTGTTGCTGCTGATAGCCTATGACACAATGCACTGAAACACCTGTACACTACATGCATAGGTATTAACAATAACACGTCGCTCTAGTATATCGGAAGATTAGGGTGACTTTGATAAGATTACCCTACTTACGGTTAAGTTCAAATTCTAGATCTTTTTACCAGAGTTTACGCGGCAAAAATATATGAGGAATATTTTTACGAAAATGACTTTGGTCGTAAAAATAAGTAAAAATTAGCAGCAGGTAAAAATAACCCGTTATACGGTATATGTATCACGGTTTACACTGTTCATTACCATGATATATGTATAGTCCTTTTGGTCTTTCCACATCAGTCAAGAACGTTCCCCAACGCTGACCATCTTTCTCACTGTGAATGGTATTTTGCAGAGCACTGAAAAATAAAACAGCAAGATGTCAAGAACATTTCAAAGCAAAGAACAAGGACAGAACAAGTAGATACCAATGGTTTTCTGCTGATTTTCTAATTCTTTTTATCTTTTTCACTTATGAATAAGAAATAATGACTGTATGAATATTAACACTTTCGCTGCCAAACTCTGTCGTCTGCTAACTTTGTCGTCTGCTACAAATTTTCATACTTTTGATTTTCTTCATTTTTGTTTCAATAACATAGTAACAGTAACAAACAGTTTGGATCCTGATGAGACGCCGAGTTACTCGGCGTCTCATCTGGATCCAAACTGTTTGCATAGGTAATCACAGATCCGGCATTGGCAGCAAAAGGGTTAACACGCAGTTTATTATAATAATATATGAACATAGTATTTTTGCCATGGTAGAAACTGGAGAATCAGATCTACATGTATATAGTGACATAGGCAAACAGACCTGACCCTGATCAGACGGCTCCTACAGGAACTGTCTGCTCTAGGTCTTCTCTGTTAGCAAAGGCATCAAAAGGTGTTTCTATCTAGGAAAAGGGTTATACAATGAATACATAAGATTTATATGCATACTAAGAAATTATGGTCCTTGTAAAGATTGGGGTACTTGTAAAATCAACTATTATCTGATGAATATTTTCAAGCATCTGGTAGTTCAGACCGTGAGTTTATATCAAAACGTCTAACCAATCAGATACTTGAGAATAAACTCAGACTCAAGCAAATATTTTTTAGCCAACAGGTATGGCTATGACAAGGGAAATAATTTGTGTTACTGAGTGCATATCATTACCATACCACTGGTGCCCACCAATCCACAAAATGAGTATACGAAACGGTCAACTCTAAAATTATTATCAATTCAAGTCTAAGCTCAGTTCATGCATTTGTAACAACACAGCTCTGTAAACATGAACCCCTTATTCCATAAATACGCCTTTCCATGCCTTTGCAAACAGAGCAGACCCTGATTACAGGAGCCATCTGATCTGGGTTTACTCTGTTTGCAAAGGCATCAACAGGTGTTTCTATGAAGTATAGGGTTAAAGATGTTACATCAAAGTGGATTTAATGTACCTGGGATTGAGTGATCTTGTTCCATCCCAGCTGGCACCAAGTGGCAAGTTATCATGGTCATCACTAGATCTATCTGCAGATTTCATCAACTCCTCTGAAATGTACAGGAATGTATGTGAGCCAGGGCTGTAGATAATAGCCGTAAGATGCCTACAGATATATTAAAATCTGTTATTTCTCAGCAAAACTATATATTGCTGCTACTCATTAGAATCCATTGCCTTGGCAAGCTATTCTAATGAGTCACATAGCGTTTGGCAGAAAAATATAAAAATATTTTACTTAGATGTCTTAACCCATTCCAGCAGAGGCTATTTTTAGACCTAACCTCTCTGATTAAATCTACCAAAAAAGAGCATTAACTAGAGCTAGAGAAAAGGAATTTTTCAGAATTGTGTAGTTTTGAAACCATTGTGATAAATAGAGCATTTGCTCCTGTGGAGCAAATGCTCTATTTATCACAATGGTTTCACAAAGTGACTTTTACAGAAGCGTCAAAAGGCATCAATATGAGGGAATGGGTTAAATACTCTTATCTCAAGCTCTTTGAGCCACATTGACAACCATTCTTTAGGCTTTGCAAACAGTGTATAAACAGATCAGCCACCAAATTGTAAGTGTATCATCTGCTCAAGTTCTACACTATTTTTCTCACATGTAAGCAAAACAGAACAGGCTAAAATGGGTAGCAAATAGTGAATGTACAGTAATGTATACAAGATGCCAACTGTATAATATGAAATTTACAGGATGTAAGTTTCATTATATGAAATGTACACAATGGGAGCTGCATTATATGAAATGTACAAGGTTCAAGCTGCATTATATGAAATGTATAGGACATGTGCTGCATTATATGAAATGTACAAGAGGCAAGATGCATTATATGAAATGTACAGGATGTGAGCTGCATTATATGAAATGTACAAGAGGCAAGATGCATTATATAAAATGTACAGGATGTGAGCTGCATTATATGAAATGTACAAGAGGCAAGATGCATTATATAAAATGTACAGGATGTGAGCTGCATTATATGAAATGTATAAGAGGCCAGATGCATTATATGAAATGTACAGGATGTGAGCTGCATTATATATGAAATGTACAAGAGGCAAGATGCATTATATGAAATGTACAGGATGTGAGCTGCATTATATAAAATGTACAAGAGGCAAGATGCATTATATAAAATGTACAGGATGTGAGCTGCATTATATAAAATGTACAAGAGGCAAGATGCATTATATGAAATGTACAGTGTATGAGCTGCATGATACGAAATATACAGGATGTGAGCTGCATTATATGAAATATGCAAGTCTTGCTTTACGAAAACTAACCTTTAGTCATTGCGAACTGTGTAGAACCAGATCACTGCATTTCTAAATAGTGTCTGACCAGATTCTGGACTGTTTGTCACATATGTCAACAAAAACAGAATAGGCTCTAATGGGTAGTAAATAGTGAATGTACAAGAATACATATGAGCCATGCTATACAAAAAACACACTTTCAACATTTGCAAATAGTATAGATCCAGATCAGCTTCTGCATTTGTAATACAGCATCTCATCAAGTTCTATTCTTTTTATTATAGAAGTCAGTCAAGCATATAAGCTCTGATGGTTGATACATGTAAATACTGCAGAATTTTATTAGATTCTGTTGTTTAACCTTTTCCCTCATATAAAGGTCTTTTCAAGCCTTTGCAAAAAATTAGACCCAGATTAGACAATTTCTGTAAGAGTCATCTCATCAGTGTATGCTCTGTTTATTTATGACACAATATAGATAAGAATCTACAGTTTCTGCAGTGTCAAAACATTCCTGTGTTCATGTGCCATTGTATAAAATAATCTAATTAACCCTTCGCTTACTGAATTTTAAAATAAATTTCTCCTTCTTTACCCATGCCCTGTTGTATAATTACATATATCTTCACTGTGTACAAGTATTTCGCTGTGCAATCACTGCTGTGGAGTGCACTGTTTGCACAATCAACTTGTAAATAGTGCAGACCCTGATGAGACAGCTCCTGCAGAAGCTGTCTCATCTGGGTCTTCACTATTTACAGGTAGGTATATTGACGTGAATAGCAAGCGAAGGGTTAATAGTAATAATGTCATTATTTCTTACATGAATATTAAACAAGGACAGGGGTAATGTGGAGGCTAATCTGGTTCTACACTTCTGTAGAATTTATTTGATCTGGTTCTGCTCTGTTTGCTTATGGACTGATATTCATACAAGCATTTCTTATATGAATTCTCATGGAGCAAAGGGTTAAGGTTTTTTGTTTTTGTAAAACAGGGCCTACACATGTATACATGTATATGTCAGATGACACCCTCTATGACTAAAATCACTTAATAGCTATTATCAGACCTTTCACCTCATGAATATTTATGTAAGAAATAATGACATCATGAATATTCATAAGATTAACCCATTCCCACTTAGGCTATTTTTAGACCTAACCTCTTTGAATAAATCTACCAAAAAGGAGAATTAACTAGAGAAAAGGAGATTTTCTGAATTGTGTAGTTTTGAAACCATTGTGATAAATAGAGCATTTGCTCCTGTGGAGCAAATGCTCTATTTATCACAATGGTTTCACAAAGTGACTTTTACAGAAGCGTCAAAAGGCGTCGATATGCGGGAATGGGTTAAATTCTATAATGACATATAAACACAGGAATGTTTGACCATGGTGGAAACTGTAGAATCATGTCTATATTATATCATAAGCAAACAGAGCAGACCCTGATCAGAGGGCTCCTACAGGAGATATACTCAGTTTGCAGAGGCATGAAAAGGTGTTTATATCATGTAAAGGGTTAAGCCCTCAATCTGATCATGATACAGATTACAGGCATTTCAATGTATGCTGTTATTTACCTGCATTATGTGCTATTTCTTGTTCATCTTTTGACTTCCATGGTGTTATTTCAGGTACCCCAGAGTCAGCTTCAGAGTTATTGTCTGACCTGCAAATTCACATACCAATCTACACATTGAGCTTTACTCTGATATTACCAATCTACACATTGAGTTTTACTCTGATATTGCCAATCTATACATTGAGCTTTACTCTGATATTACCAATCTACACGTTGAGCTTTACTCTGATATTACCAATCTACACATTGAGCTTTACTCTGATATTACCAATCTACACGTTGAGCTTTACTCTGATATTACCAATCTACACATTGAGTTTTACTCTGATATTGCCAATCTACACATTGAGCTTTACTCTGATATTACCAATCTACACGTTGAGCTTTACTCTGATATTACCAATCTACACATTGAGCTTTACTCTGATATTGCCAATCTACACATTGAGCTTTACTCTGATATTACCAATCTACACGTTGAGCTTTACTCTGATATTACCAATCTACACATTGAGCTTTACTCTGATATTACCAATCTACACATTAAGCTTTACTCTGATATTGCCAATCTACACATTGAGCTTTACTCTGATATTACCAATCTACACATTGAGCTTTACTCTGATATTACCAATCTACACGTTGAGCTTTACTCTGATATTACCAATCTACACATTGAGTTTTACTCTGATATTGCCAATCTACACATTGAGCTTTACTCTGATATTGCCAATCTACACATTGAGCTTTACTCTGATATTACCAATCTACACGTTGAGCTTTACTCTGATATTACCAATCTACACATTGAGTTTTACTCTGATATTACCAATCTACACATTGAGCTTTACTCTGATATTACCAATCTACACATTGAGCTTTACTCTGATATTACCAATCTACACATTGAGCTTTACTCTGATATTGCCAATCTACACATTGAGCTTTACTCTGATATTACCAATCTACATGTTGAGCTTTACTCTGATATTACCAATCTACACATTGAGTTTTACTCTGATATTACCAATCTACACGTTGAGCTTTACTCTGATATTACCAATCTACACATTGAGTTTTACTCTGATATTACCAATCTACACATTGAGTTTTTCTCTGATATTGCAAACTGAAGATAAGAGGCGTATTTAAGAAATCTAACCTCTAAGGGGAAATCCTAAGATTAAGTAAAAGCAAGATAGAGTTTAGTTGAGAAAATGAAGTGAGAGAAACTGATACATCAATTCCAGAGTAACAGATAAATATCCGTATTCAAATATTAAAATCTTCATTTCCCTTCCAAATCCTATGTTGTGACCACTCGTTAGATTGTCTCAAAGATATGATTCTAAAGAGTGGTCACAACATAGGGTTTGGTAGAGAACTATAGGAGATATTTTTGAAATGTTCTAATTTACGCATCGGATCTTGGTCTCTGAGTAAGCATCTAATATACAGTTTCGAGCATGTGGATTCAAGTGTTTTGTTCCTTGATCAACCAATAACCTTTTACTAGAAAATCCTAAGAAGAAAATATGTGGCAGCAAAAGAGTTACAGTATAACCTCTCTAAACCAATTTAGTATACAGTAAAAACCTCTCTAAACCGGAATTCTAGTACAGAAGAATTTAGATACTTTTATGCAGGTGGCTCTAGGAGCTTTCTGAATGACTTTCACTCTGCATTAAGCTGTCACCTGTCTCCAAGACCAATATTTATACTAAAATTTACGTCCAGTTTAGAGGGGTTTTACTGTAAATATCGGCCTTGGAGACAGGTGGCAGTTTAATGCAGGGTGAAAGTCATGCAGAAAGCTCCTCTAGAGGAGCTTTCTGCATGACTTTCACCCTGCATTAAGCAGCCACTTGCAAAGTATCCAAACTTGAATTGTTTTTGATACAAAAACTGATGTCTCCCCCAGCATGTGGACAAAATTCCCATAACTCTGCAGAAAATCATCGAACCAGAAAAGGAATAAACTATGCAAAACCAGGCATGGTTCTGATCAATCCTATGAAGTTTCATGAAAATCTGATAAAATATTCTTGGGGAAACCCCGCAAGCAAAATTTTCCATGAAAAAATTTCCAAGTCCCATAACTCTGCAGAAAATCATCAAACCGGAACAGAAATAAGATTTGCACAACTAGGCATGATGCTAATCAATCCTATGAAATTTAATGAATATCAAATTAAAGGTTTTGTTCAAAACCATTATCTTGAGAAGAGATTACGTTTCAAGTTTAACTCCATTAATATTTATGTAAATAAGTATGACATCAATAATACTAATTATCTGGGTCCATAAAGCTTTTTAGTTGAGTCTGAGTTCGTTCTCAAGCTTTTGATTGATCAGATTTGATTTCTCAAGCTTTTGATTGGTCAGATTTGAGCCAAAGGCTCAAATCTGACCAATCAAAAACTTGACAACGAACTCAGACTCAACTAAAAGTTTTATAAGCATGGACCCTGAATTTTTATAACATCATTTATGAATAATTACATTTTATACTATGGCAGAAACTGTAGAATCAGATTTATTTTATTTCAAAAGCAAACAGAGTAGACCCTTATGAGATGGCTCCCATAGGAGCCATCTGATCTGGGTCTACTTTGTTGGTGTTAAAAGGCATATCTATGGCATAAAGGGTAAAAACAAAGACTAAGCATTCACAGTGAAATCATTTTTTGAAATGTTGTTAATGTCAGTAAAGTAATTGTGACTGAATGATATTTACAATTCTTCTCCAGGCAACAGGTTAGCATACACCGCACTCTGCAGAAGGAATTGTATCATGGGTAATCTCCCCTGCCTACAGGCAACCATGAGTGGTGTGTCCCCATTCTTGTCCCGCAAGTTATGGTCAAATCTTGGCTGTAACACACAATCATTATAGTAACTTCTATGCACACATGAGTGTTTGGTATTGGAAGAAACTGTAGAGTTAGATCAATCATAATTACATAAGCAAACAGTGCAGATCCTGATCAGATGGCTCCTACAGGAACTGTCTGATCTGGGTCTTCCCTCTTTGCTAAGGTGTGAAAAAGAGTTTATATGAAGGAAATGGTTTAAAAGTAAGTTGACTACTAAGGCTTGTGATTTAAGCATGTTTCTTCTAACAAACATGCTTGAAAATATTCTTCAATATATCAGTTATGATAAAAAAAACTAGCTCTTCAGACAAGAACACAAGCTTGAAATTGGTCAAGGTACATGCAATTGCTCCATCCTTCTTTTGACTCATATGTTAAAGATGTTGGTTAACCCTTTCCTTCATATAAACCTTATTCACACATTTGTAATCAAAGTCTGCTCTGTTTGCTTTTGACATGATATAGATCTGATTCTACAGTTTTTGTTAAAACAAAGAATTTCATTGAAACTTTACATTATAAATCTTCTACTAATACATATTTCTCTTATGAATATTGAAAAGGGAAAGGGTTAACCCTTCATCTGATGAACATGCAGTTAAGAAATAATGGATTTATAAATACTAATTAGCTGGGGTTTTTATAATGAAATATGAATTACCGTACTTTGGGAATAATTGGCCGTGGTTAATAATTGGCCTAATTCGCCACCAGGTGTGAAAGGGCGAAAATTTAACATACCAAAATATATCCGTGACAAACAAATAACAGTTTATTGTCGGCGATATGTAACTTCTCTATTGTATACACACAGATTAACACCTACCCCAAACACTACCGTAATGCGTGGCATAAACCAACAGCGATTATGTGCTTGAGCGTTTATCACGCTTTATCACTGTTTTCTTGTATACTTAGTGTGTAATTCAATCATTTGCTCACACACGTCGACACACCACAGAAGCACAATGACGAACCAAAAAAAATCTATTTTATCTTATTTAAACCGAAAGAAAATGATGTTTCATTTTATTTATAATTCTGGTGACAGTGGAGGCATGGGGTAACGAGGAAATCAACTTCTAAACGTGGGAAATATCATGTATTGTCACCGGACGTAAGGGCAAAAGTTTGAAAATATGCGGTGGAATACGAGACCCCATTTTGTTTGTATAATATAAAACATGTACACAACTCTCGTCTCTCTTTCTTTTATTACTGGTTTTTAAGGCATAGAAATCAAATTGATTGTTTCTAAGTTTTCTAATTTTATTCAAATAGTTTACATTAATATAGTTTGAACACGTGACTCAGAAACAAACAAATTATCAGCTTAACTGATATACCGTATACCGATACTCACCGTTTAATCCCTGGAATTAGACATGGCCGGAAACAACATCTCCTCAATACTCCTTGCATTTCCGTTTTAACAATAAAAACTTGGAAGACTCGAAATCAAACAAAGGTAGAATTATCATTTCTACGTTCAATTCATACATGTGTTTATTTTTGGCCCCTTTAATCCCGGAATGGCGAAAATTAAACTGACCAAAATAAAACATTGGCATTTAGAGACAAAGTGGCGAAAATATCACGAAGCCAAATATTCCCAAAGTACGGTAATGTATTTCTGGTCATTGCAGACTAGAATCAGTTCTATATTATTTCATAAGAAAACAGAGTTGACCCTTATCAGACAGCTCCTACAGGAGCTGTCTGATCTGGGACTACTCTGTTTGCAAAGGCATGAAAAGGTGTAATTATTAAGCAAAGGATAAGATGTTAAAACATTTAAGAGATTTCTCTATGTAACTAACCAGCCACAGTTTGGTGAGCATTGCCAAAGCTTTCTTTGATTTGCCTGCAACCAGCTTCATGATTTCCTTTGTGTGCTGCTGGCGATGTGTTTCTATCTGCACCCTGGCCCCCTCAAACTCTGGCGAGGTGAACAGGACACCACGTCCATTCAAGAGAGCAGTGGTTGCCCCACGGTTCATCAGTAGGGTAATCAAACGTATATAACCTGTTTTGAAGATAGAATTGATATACAGTAAAAACCCTCTAAACCTTAACTCTACTTGAGAAGAATTTTGATACTTTTAGGCAGGTTGCTGCTTAATGCAGGATGAAAGTCATGCAGAACGCTCCTACAGGAGCTTTCTGCATGACTTTCACCCTGCATTAACCCTTTACCTCATAGGCTATTTTTAGATCCAACCTCTTTAAATAAATCTACCGAAAAGGAGCATTACCTAGAGAAAAGGACAATTTTAGAATTTTGTAGTTTGAAACCATTGTGATAAATAGAGCATTTGCTCCTATAGGAGCAAATGCTCTATTTATCACAATGGTTTCACAAAGTGACTTTTACAGAGTCGTCAAAAATCATCAATATGAGGGAATGGGTTAAGATGCCACCTTTCTTCAAGACCGATATTTATAATAAATTTAATATCTTGTTTAGAGAGGTTCCACTGTATAGAAAAACCATTGTTTTAAACCATTAGCTATGGCTATTCACATAAGAAATAATAACATTAAAAATATCTATTAGACATTTTTTTTTTAAAGCGGCATATGAACACAGGAAAAAAAATTTCATGGCAGAAACTGTAGAATCAGATATATGTAATTCCAGCAGTCCCTGATCAGACGGTCCCTGATCAGACGGCTCTTTAAGGGGTTGCCTGATCTGGGTCTACTCTTTTTGCAAAGGCATAAAAAGGAGTCTCTATCAGGTAAAGTATTAACCCATTCCTCCATAGGCTATTTTAGACCCAACCTCTTTGAATGAATCTACCCAAAAGGAGCATTTACTAGAGAAAAGTAAAATTTTAGAATTTTGTAGTTTGAAACCATTGTCATAAATAGAGCATTTGCTCCTATAGGAGCAAATGCTCTATTTATCACAATGGTTTCAAGAAGTGGTTATTACAGAGGCAAGAAAGGCGTATTTATGGAGGAAAGGGTTAAATGACCATTAACCATTTCCTTCATATAAACATGTTTTCATAAATTTGCAAACAGAGAAGACCTAGATCAGATGGCTCCTATAGGAGCAGTCTGATCAGGGTCTGCTCTGTTTGCTAATGGAATTTGAAAGATCTGCTTGTTTAGTTTCTAAAATGGCTACAATGTTCCACCTTCCATATTTCATTATAACTATTTTGTCAAAGAGTATTCAGTAAGTATTGAAATTTGGACAAAATATAGAACAGGAAAAGGGTTAAAAAGAAGTATTTATGTGAAGAAGCCTTCCAACTGGCTTGTGATAGGCTGGTAGTTCTATCCTGATATTTTTCTGTACCTGAAACAATGCTAGTTGTTTAATATGCAGACAAACATAAGGAATATTTCTCAATGTATTGCAAATTACTGAAGTACTGTTGAAGCGAAGATAATCCCCAAACCAACCAGACAAAACAAATTCAAATTCTGGGTCTTTCAGGTGGAAGCTTAACCCTTTACTCCATATAAACCTATGAATGAGCTTGAAAACAGAGGATCTATGTGATGAGGGCCTGCTGGAGGAGCTGTCTGATCAGGGTTTGCTGTATGAGCCATCTTATCAGGGTAAATTTGTGTTAAAAATGCATGGGGGCAATTGAGACTGTCTAAGGAGGATGTCAGTCGAGCAAGGTGACATTACTGGAGCATACTATAAGCAAACAGAGCAGACCTTGAAAAATGCATAAAGACCTAACATCAGACCTCTTTTAGGTGGTTGCTTCAGAGAGGTTTTACTGGATTATTGGTTCTCAACCCTGAGCACTTGTATCTGAGTTCAAGCTTTGAAATGCTACTAACCTTTTTCTGCTGCAATCTGTAGAGCTGTTTTTCTCTCATTGTTCACTGCATTAATGTCCAAACGAGCTTTGGACTTATTGCCATACTGTGGATAGCAGAATTCCAGGACATATTTGGCAGTGTCAAGGTGACCTGTCCTGGCAGCTACATGTAATACTGTGTTTCCTGTTCGAACATCCCTGCGGCGCAAATCTGCCCCTTTCTGTAAAAGCAAAATCTAAAGCTATCACCAACTAAAGCTGTAGATGAACCAAATGTTATATTGGTACGTCTCTGATAGCCTCAAACCCTTTCCTTCATATAAAAACCTTTTCACGACTTGATACCTATGTTAAATCAGTCCATGGACCCTTAACCCTTTCCTCAATAAATACGCCTTTCTACGCCTCAGTAAAAGTCACTTTATGAAACCATTGTGATAAATAGAGCATTTGCTCTTATAGGAGCAAATGCTCTATTTATCACAATGGTTTCAAACTACAAATTCTAAAATTTTCCTTTTCTCTAGTTAATGCTCCTTATCGGTAGATTGATTCAAAGACGTTGTGTCTAAAAATAGCCTATGGAGGAAAGGGTTAACCATTTACTCCATGAATAGTCATGGAAGAAATAATGATGTCATGAATATTACTGAGATTAATTGTTAAAATAGTACATGGACACAGGAAGATTTGGCAATGGCAAGAAACTATAGAATCATATCTATATTAAATCAGAAGCAAACAGAGCAGACCCTGATCAGACGGCTCCTGCAGAGCGGACGACTCCTATAGGAGCCATCTGATCTGGGGCTTCTCTGTTTGCAAAGGCATAGAAAGGCATATTTATGGAGTAAAGGGATAAAACAGGTTCTACTATAACTGATTGAAGTGGCAAACAAAAGTGTTTGAAGAAGGACATGTGTCCCCTTCTGGGAGAAGCGTAAACCCTTTCCTTCATACAAAATGCCTTTGCAAACAGAGCAGACCTGTCGGATCCATCTAATATGGGTCTGCTCTGTTTGCTTATGAAATTGTAACAGATCTTATTCTACAATTTCTTCCAATAACAAAAACTAGAAAATTGTGTCTGTAAGACACAGCGATGCCCCCCTGTAGGCACGTAAACTTCCTAAGTCATTTGAACTTGACCTTGGACTTGCGGGCACCATGGGCCAGGTGCGTAATGAAAGTATGGATGGTGTTTAATGTGTATATGCAATTCCATGCTAATAGCTATAGCGGTTAGTGAGATATAAGACGATGAAAAAACTGTGACAACCAACTGCACGTAAATGTGACAACCAACTGCATGTAAAATTTCCAAGTCATTTGACCTTGACCTTGCACTTGCGGGTAGCATGGGTGGGGTGCCAAATGATAGCACAGATGGTAATTGATGTGTATGTGAAGTTTCATTTGTATAAGTGTAGAAATTACTGACTTATAACACTTGAAAAACTAAGACAACCAACTGCACCTAAAAGCGTGACAGATGGACATGTGCAAAACATAATGCCTCCTGTCATCAACGGGGGCATAAAAAACGAATACATATGTCATTATAAAAATTCAGCAAATAAATCTTTCATGATGTCATAAAGTAGATGAATATTCAACAGAGAAAAGGTTAAGACAATACTTCAAAACTATTTTTGCTGACATAAGCTATTTAGAGAGCCAAGGGTTAATACTTCCCAGTAAATAATGGAATGGTCTAGTCTAATGAAGTATCCACAAGAACTAATTCCAATCAAACTTATGAAGTTTTCAGAACCTACCTCGACCAGAATCTGTACAACATCTAGATGGCAGTTTTCTACAGCTACGAACAATGCCATTTCTTCATTGAGATCACTCTGAAACAGAAACATGATTCTTAGTTTAAAAGGTTTGTAATCATTAGATATAGCCCCTATCTTGTTGTAAACTTTCCTTGCTTCCAATTTGTTAAAGTTTTAGAGAAAATACTGCCTGAATGTCAAACAGCTTGGATCTTGATGAGATGCTCGAGCTACTATGCGTCTTATCTTAATCCAATTTTCACTTGTACTAAAGATTCATTTTTATTTCAAAACATGTATGATATGATTTTTAACCTTTTACTTGATAGAGACGCTTACGGTATTTGTAATTTACAGAGTAGACTCAGATCAAACAGCTTCTGTTTAAGATCTGTTTCTTGAGTTTCTGTTATGGTAGAAAACTCTTCAGTAAAAAGATGTTTCATTTTCATTTTGTGTCTTTCAAGAGTTGACTCTTTTGAATATTTTTATTAGTAACTTAACCCATTCCCTCCTTGACAATTTTAGACCCAACCTCTTTGAATACATCTACTGAAAAGGAACATTTACTAGCAAAGGGAAATGTTTAGAATTATATACATTTTGTAGTTTTTAAATCAATGTGATAAATGGAGCAAATGCTCAATTTATCACAATGGTTTCAAAAAATGACTTTTACAGAAGTGTCAAAAGGTGTCAGTAGGAGGGAATAGGTTAAACAAAAATTGTGTTCATAGGACAAGGATAAAGGTTTTGAATTAAAAAAATCCTGATCCATGGACTCACGTACAAAGGTTTACACTAATGCCCTAAATTGTATGTCAGAGGCATAAAAAGAGTTAACTCCCCTTGAAGTTTTGTATTTGTAATCTTACCTTGCAGTTGACGCTGTCTCCCTCTTCCAGAATGTTGTACAACTTTTCGGCATTCCCGTCCAGAGCACACATTCTAAGCTGGGGTATAATTATCTCTTTCTGACGCCTGAAATTCAGTAATTCTGAATACAGTAAAACCCCTCTAAACCAGACGTTAAAATTAGTACCAAAATCAAATATTTCATAAATACTTGAATAGCTCTGAGGGCCTTTTCAAAGATTATCATGTCAAAATACACGTCACATTTTTGTTACATGCATTCAGCCATTAAATCAAAGAGAACAATCTTTGAACATGATAATCTTTGAAAAAGTCCCTTATTGGTCAAAATATTAGACCAGAGCTATTCCAGTATTTATGTATCATATTAATTCCCTTTTTGGAATATTTTCTTCACTGCAAATCTTTCAGACAGGTGGCAGCTTAAAGCAGGTTGAAAGTCATACAGAAAGGGAGCTTTCTGCCTGATTTTCATCCCACATTAAGCAGCCACCTGCTTTAAACAAGACATGTCACAGTCACATGACAAATGCCCCCAAAAATTGTACCCTGTGACCTTGACCTTTGACCCATGGACCAGGGAGTTGACACATCGTCTTTTTGTGGTGAACATTTGTGCAAGGTTCCTTTGAAATCCATTCACAGATAAACAAGTAATTGTACCCTTTGACCTTGACCTTTGACCCATGGACCTGGGAGTTGAACGCGACACATTGTCTTTGTGTGATGAACATTTGTGCCAAGTTATATTGAAATCCATTGATAGATGAAGAAGTTACAGACCGGACACGAAATTTGTGACAAAGTAATTGTACCCTGTGACCTTGACCTTTGACCCATGGACCTGGGAGTTGAACGCGACACATCGTCTTTGTGTGGTGAACATTTGTGTTAAGTTTTATTGAAATCCATTGATAGATGAAGAAGTTACAGACCGGAGACGAAATTTGTGACAAAGTAATTGTACCCTGTGACCTTGACCCCTGACCCATGGACCAGGGAGTTGAAAGCGACACATCGTCTCTGTCTGGTGAACATTTGTGCCAAGTTATATTGAAATCCATTGATAGATGAAGAAATTACAGACTGGACACGAATTTGGGACGGAAGGACAGACGGACGGACGGACGGACAGATGGACAGACGGATGGACGGACGGACAGACGGAAGGACGGACAATGCGATTACTATATGCCCGCCTTTGGGGACATAAAAAACTATTGTTCTTTTATAAAATTCCAGTTTAGAGGGGTTAGACTGTACATGTAATTTACATATAGCACGCTAATAATGAATTCCTAACGGATGTTGTAAAACAGCCTGGATTAACCCTTCTCCCGCTGTGAAAAAATAATGTCTGCTCAAATTTGGATCTGTTCAATTTTGACTACTTCTGACTTGATCAGACTTTTAAGAAAACTAGAACTACCACTAAAGGTGATGAATACCCCCATTAGCACATTTGACACAGAGAAGAGGGTTATAGAAATAAATCACTACAATATCTGCTACAGTTTAGAAAAAAAACTCCGGAAAACCTGAAATTTCCTAAAACTTTCTAAGTCAAAATGCTGTAATTCCGTTAAAAATCAATGGAGTGTAACAAAATTCAAACTTGATCTGTAACTCATTATTATAAAGCTACATACCAAATATCACATCAATATCTGTAAAGGTTTAGAAAAAAACTCTGGAAAACCTGAATTTCCAGAAAATTTCTAAGTAAAATCACTGTATTTCCGTGAAAAATCAATGAAGCGTTACGAAATTCAAACTTGATCTGTAACTCATTATAATAAGGCCACATACCAAATATCACATCAATATCTGTAAAGGTTTAGAAAAAAAACTCCGGAAAACCTGAATTTCCGGAAAATTTCTAAGTAAAATCAATGTATTTCCGTGAAAAATCAATGAAGCGTAACGAAATTCAAACTTGATCTGTAACTCATTATAATAAAGACACATATCACATATCACTTCAATATCTGTAAAGGTTTAGAAAAAAACTCCGAAAACTGAAAAATAACAAAGGGCAATAACTCCAAAAATACTGAAGACAGAGTTACAAACCTTGTGCACTGCACTTGCGGTCAAACCTTGTGCACTGCACTTGCGGTCAATGTGATCTATCTATATATGAAGTTTGAAGTCAATAGCTTTTATACTTTGGAAGTTATGATGCGGACAAGCCGGACAGACGGACGGACAACCAGACAGACATGGTGACTCCAGAATACCCCCCTCCCCCCCCCCCCCCCCCCACAAATGAAGTGTCATGAAAATTATTTTTGTGAAATTATTGACAAAGTCATGAAGTGTCAAACAGCTTGGACCCTGATGAGACAATGCATTACTTAGCATCACATCTGGATACAGGCTGTTTGCAAATGCAGCCAATGTCACGGTTACTTACCTTTCCCAGGCTCCTGTTAGTTTATCATGTATAGCAGATTTTGCACACAGTCGCAAAGCTAAGTGCAGACCCTGTGAAAGAGACAGTAAAAATGTAAGTAAACGAAAAATTAAAACAGATTAAATGCTGATTACTTTTCTATCAATTATGATACCTAACATATATCAGACTTAAATTTGTACATGCTAAATAACTGTTGACTGTTAAATTTGTCCTCTGATTCACTTTTCAATATTAAGTTTTGTAACATTTCTCTTTAACCCTTTATTCCACAGATATGCCTTTGCAAACAGAGTAAACCAAGACCAGGTGGCTTCTGTTGGAGCCAACTGATCAGGATCTGCTCAGTTGTTTGTGGCATCATATAGATCCGAATCTACAGTTTTCTTCAGGACCATGTTTTGCATTATTCACAAATCAATACAAAAATTAAGATAATTAATATTCATGACATCATCATTTCTTATATGAATATTCATGGCATAATGGGTTAAATATATTGTATCAGTGCCATTGAGTTACTTCCTATCCTATCTCGATCCAAACCAGAATTGTTTTTGATACAAAAACTGATGTCTCCCGACTGTGTGGACCAAATTTTCCATGTAAAAAATTCAAAGTCCTATAACTCTGCAGAAAAACATTGAATCGGAACAGGAATAATATATGCACAAGTAGCTATAGTACTGATCAATCCTATGAAGTTTCATGAAAATCTGACCAAAGGCTTTGGAGAAACCGCGCAGACAAATTAAAATCGGATAGACAGACAGATGGATAGACCCAGTATACTGGGGGAGACATAATTATTGGCATAGGTAATCACAAATCCTCCCTTAGCCCATACACCGCTGAGAAAATTTAAGCTTGCTAAAATTTAGAAATTCTGATTCCTTCTAAATCAAACAAAATTTAAACTATTGATCGAGCATCAAACATCTTGGATCCTTATGAGTGCAGCTTTGTGATGTGATGTGAATACTCACTACATATGCAGCAGGGAAAAATTCCAGTATGGCATTCACAGCATTCTCATGACTCTTAAGAACTGCTTGGTGTAAAGGGAGGTAACCCTTCATGTCTGGAATACCAGGGTTAGCCCCAAACCTGAAAACATGAACAACACACTTTGATTAACACTTTCCTTCATAGCAATGTCTTTTTATGCCTTTGCAAATAGAGAAGACCCTGATCAGATGGCTCTAGGAGCCATCTGATCAGGGTCTGCTCTGTTTGCTTATAAAATTATCGTACATCTGACTACAGTTTCTAAACGTTCTGTGCACATATTCCATCATAAAATATCAGTTAATAAATATTTATGATGTCAATAATAATAAATAATAATAATAATAATACTTGATTTTGATATAGCGCTATCTAGAACCATAAAGGTTATCAGAGGCGCTGTACATTAAACATATTTTGCTATTGTAAAAAGTATTTAAAAAAGAAGTGTATTTACAACACATTTCTCTTAAATAACATTTTAAAATTGTCGATACTACTCTACTGGTAAACATATCCATAAAACACGGTGTTGTAAAGTCACATAAAGTTATCAAATATTAAAAACATGCTCAGTGTTTTGTACATATAAAAAATAATCTTTGAACAGTAAAACAAATCGATGCATTGACAATATTAGATATTATTTGTAAACAAGTATGTTTTCAGTTTCGTTTTAAAAACATCAAGCGTTGGTGCTTGCTCGATCGAGTTTGGAAGTTTGTTCCATTTTGCAGGTGCATATACAGAAAAACTACGGTCTGCAAATGCTTTTCTTTTTGTGACTGGCACTGATAATTTGAGATGCTTCGAATCTGATCGAACGTTTCTGGGACAGTTATAAAGTGACAGTTTATGTTTCAGGTATTCCGGAGCACATCCATGTAGGCACTTGAAGACTAATTTCAGAACCTTGAAGTCAATTCTTTTGTGCACAGGAAGCCAGTGTAATTCTTCTAAAGATTTCTTTGAACTGTCAAATTTACGTTTCTTCAGTATGATCTTCGCAGTCATTGATTGTACTCGCTGAAGTTGGTTTAATTCACATTTGGGTAATCCACAGAGTATGGCATTGCAATAGTCGAGATGCGAGAGAATCAATATTTACTACATGAATATTCAACACAGACAGGTTTGATCTCTAGCCTGCTGATCAAAGATTTCATCAACAGAAAATGTCACCTACATGTACTTTAATTTTCACATTCGATTAATCTTTATAAAAAACAAACTGTGTACAGTTTGTATTCTGATATTATTCAAAGTACCACCCACTAATTAAAACAAAACACCTGCAGACAACACATCATCTACTCCTGACTTAACCCTTTACTCCATATATATGCCTTTCTATGCCTTTGCAAACAGAGTAGACCCAGATCAGATGTCTCCTGTAGGAGACATCTGATCAGGGTCTGCTCTGTTTGCTTATGATATAATATAGATATGATTTTATAGTGTCTTCCATGGGTAAAAAGTCCTGTGTACATGGACCATTATAAAAATTAATCTAATTAATATTCATGATGTCATTATTTCTGATATGAATATTCATGGAGTAAATGGTTAAATTACTATATGTTATAAAACTCCAGAATTAGACTTCCTTGAGTGATCATTGTTTCACTGTAAAAGTAATAATCTTTACCTGAGAAGTATACGAACACATTTATGACATCCAGCTTTCGCTGCCATTGCTAGAGCAGTCAGACCAGTCTGAAAGATGAAATTGACATGAAAACTAAATTATCCACTGAACATGGATGCCCCCACTTACTTATGACCTCACACATTACCCTTTACCTCATGATTATTCATGTCAGAAATAATGACATTAGGAATATTAATATTAAAGGAGAACCTCTATTAAAAGGTCTAATTATGGATATGTAAGGCAGGTGGTAGGTTAATGCAGGTCAAAAGTAATGCAAAAAGCCCTTACTTTTTGCATTACTTTTGCCCTTCATTAAGCATTACTTTTGCCCTTCATTAAGCAACCCCCTGCCTTTTAAGACTCTTTTTTCAATAGATAAATGGCCGCTGAAGACAATTTTGTTTGTAATAGAATATTAACCCTTTGCTTGCTATTCGCAACAATATACCTACCTGTAGATTGTGTAGACCCAGATGAGACAGCTCCTGCAGGAGCTGTCTCATCAGGGTCTGCACTATTTACAAGTTGATTGTGCAACCAGTGTACTCCACAGCAGTGATTGCACAGCAAAATACTTGTACACAGTGAAGATATATGTAAATATACAACAGGGCATAGGTAAAGAAGGAGAATTGTATTTTAAAATTCAGCAAGCGAAGGGTTAATACAGGAAATTTGGCCGATGTATAAACTGTAGAATCAGATCTATATCATTTCATAAGCAAACAGTGTAGACCCTGATCAGATGGTTCCTACAGGAGCTGTCTGATATGAATCTACTCTGTTTGCAAAGGAATGAGGCATCTCTATCAGGTAAAGGGTTAAGGAATGCATATCATATCACCTAATGATCAACCATCATAAAAAGTTTCATGATAATAAGTCAACACAAAACAAATGTGACAGATAGATAGACTGAGGGATAGTCCAGCAGGCAGAGATAAAATAGAATGCACTCATGCCAGGCAGAAACTGCAGAATCAAATCTGTGTTATACCACAGGTAAACAGAGCAGACCCGGTCAGATGGCTCCTATAGAGGAGCTGTCTGATCTGGGTCTGCCCTGTTTGCAAAGGCATGAAAATATGTTTATATGAAGGAATGGGTTAATCCTTTACCTTATTAATATTCATGCACCACTATGTCCATAATGATAATTCGTGCATTAAAAATATCAAATAAATAAATTTAAAAGGTTTATTTGCATAGGGGTTTTACGACACTTTGATGGTATTTCAGCCATATTGCGACGTCCAGCTGAATAAAAGTGGAGGAGGATCCTAGAGTTTCTTCCATGCACATAACCAATTGCATTGTTCAATGCAAAGAAAAACACCCCGGTAAAACAACCGACCTACGGCAAGCCAGTTGGAGGGAATGGTAGACAGCATGTTACAGTAGTGAATCAGATAAAACAACCGACCTACAGCAAGCCAGTTGGAGGGAATGGTAGACAGCATGTTATAGTAGTGAATCAGATAAAACAACCGACCTACAGCAAGCCAGTTGGAGGGAATGGTAGACAGCATGTTACAGTAGTGAATCAGATAAAACAACCGACCTACAGCAAGCCAGTTGGAGGGAATGGTAGACAGCATGTTATAGTAGTGAATCAGATCATTCTGTAACATATAAGTAAACGGAGCAGACTCTGATCATACAGCTACCACAAGAGCTGTCTGATCATCTAACATATAAGTAAATAGAGCAGACCCTGATCAGACAGCTACCACAAGAGCTGTCTGATCATCTAACATGTAAGTAAATAGAGCAGACCCTGATCAGACAGCTACCACAAGAGCTGTCTGATCATCTGGTTCTACTCTGTTTGCAAGGAGTAATTAAGTGGATTACCAAGCAAAGGCTTAAACATATCAATCAATCTCTGAATATGAAATTCATACAATAGAATGTCTCTTAATTCAGCAGCCAGACAAAAAGCTGACTTTTGCATCGTCAAGTAAGAAACCTGTAGCTTAACTCTTTCACTGGCAAATATTTTTGTCTGCAAAATTTGTCGTCAGCTTCAACCATCAATATAATCATAGTAACAAACAGTTTGGATCCTGTTGAGATCAAAACACTTTGCAATGGTATTCACAGGTTTTAACACTTTACTCCATAAACACGTCTTTCTACGACTCTGTAAACATCACCTGCTGAAACCATTGTGATAAATAGAGCAGTTGCTCCTATAGGAGCAAATGCTCTATTTATCACAATAGATTCAAACTACAAAATTCTAAATTTTCCTTTCCTCTAGTTAATGTTCCTTTTTGGTAGATATATTCAAAGAGGTTGGATCTAAAATAGCCAATGAGGGACATGGTTAAGGTATGATGAAAATCCTGCATTAGGTTGTGTTCTGCATTTAGCAGCCATCTGCCTTTAAAGATACCCTTCTCCAATCATCATCATGCAACTTTAGAGAGATTCATCTGTAACTATAACCTACAGATAATCCGCCTTCACCTGGATGCTCATATTCAGTTGTAAACAAGCAGCCAGATTGGATAACTCTGACCATTCTAGCAGTAAATTCATGGCAATCCATCAAAAAGTTTGGATTCAGATAAGACCCAAAGTAACTTTTAAATCATAATTGGTGTGTCTGATCTAGATGGATCTAAACTGTTTGATACCCTGACTATGTTTACTAAAGAAGAACTGGAAGAAATACTGACTTTGTAGCAGACGACAAACTTTGCCGACGACAATTACTGAGTGGTACAAAGAGCTAAGGTTCTAACACACATACCTTACAATTCTGGGCATCAATTGTATCAGCTGACACTCCGAGAAGTGTTTCCAAATTATGAATTCTGAAATACATAACATTAATCCTTTACTTCATTGATACAATGTATGAATATTTGCTCTTTAGCAAACACAGTAGACCCAGGTAAGACAGCTGTCTGATCAAGGTCTGCTCTGTTTGTTAAATAATCTTTAATCTTTGATTCTACACTGTTATGATATTGCCAATGTTCCATTGTTTCTTCAGCTAATCATTTTTCATGAAGTCATGCTTTCTAAAATAGATATTCATGATGCTTATTGACCCTTTAATCCATAAATACACTTTTCTAGAGTAGACCCAGATCAGACAGACCCCATAGTGTCTGCTCTGTTTGCTTATACTGTAATATAGATATGATTCAAAAGTTTCCACCATGGCCAGAAATTCCTGTGTTCAAAGGTTATTATAACAATTAATCTAATTAATATTCATGATGTCATTATTTCTTAAATGAATATTCATAGAGTAAAGGGCTAAGTCACTGAATATGGAAAGGAATTGTAATTTTTACAACTCATATTCTGCATAATGATTTAGGATGTTATACTTAAGAAAATTTTGAACAGTTGATTATCATACTTTACATGACTTAATTTCAATAGGTATTCAAAATCTTTGACAAAACAAGAGGGCCAGAATGGCCCAGATATCGCTCATCAGACAACAGAAGAGAAGATTTTCAAAGTTTTCACTATATGTTTCTGACCACCATGGGGTGGGCCAATTTTGACCCCAGGCGCATAATTTATATAACTTTTGTAGAACCTGAGCTGAGAACCTCCCAGTTTCAGAGAAGATTTTCACTATATGTTTCTATAGAAATCAAGGCACCCCTGGGGTGGGGCCAATTTTGACCTTAGGGGCATAACTTTTGTAAAAGGCCTGCAGATGATGCTATGTGCCAAAGATGAAAGCTGAAAACCCTATAGATTCAGAGCAGAAGATTTATAAAGGTTCAAATTGTTGACGACGGACGACGGACGCTGACGGACGACGGACATCAGGTGATCACAAAAGCTCACCCTGAGCACTTTGTGCTCTGGTGAGCTAAAAATAAATACTGACTTTATTTGATTTGATATAGTAACTTAATATCACATCATAAAGAAATGTCATTTGGTTGGGGAAGCAAAAAGACTTATCTAACTTATCCTTTCCCTCATATAAATTCTTTTTCATGTCTTTGCAAACACAGTAGACCCATATCGGGCAGCTCCTACAGGAGCCCTCTGAACAGGGTCTGTTCTGTATTGTTATGGAATTATTATATATCTGACTCTACAGTTTCAATCAATACCGAAGAATCATGTGTACATATGCCATTATAAAATTCAGCTAATAAATATTCATGATGTTATATTTCTTACATGAATATTCAACAGGGAAAGGGATAGTCATGTATTCACCTGTCAAACTTTGCAGCAATCATAATTGGTGTGTCTTCATCTGCATCGACAACCCTCATGTCAGTTGCTCTCAGATCTATTGGATAAACCACATCCTACAGAAAAACAAAACATATTTACATCAACAAATACTTCTAAATTCTTGAACTTTAACAAATTTATTGCATGAATATTCATGTAAAATAGTAATATACATGTATGTGTAAATATTAATTAGCTTAGTTTTTTAAAATGACACATGAACAAGGAACTTTATGGCCACAGCTCCAGAATTAACCCTTTCCTTGTTCTATGTTTAGTCAATTTTTCAATACCTACTGATTATTCATGAACAAAATACTTATAATTAAACATGGAAGGTAGAACATTGTAGCCATTTTAAAACTTTCATTAGCAAACAAAGCAGACCCTGATCAGACGGCTCCTATAGGAGCCGTCTGATCTGGGTCTACTCTGTTTGCAAATATGATTTGTACGGAAATCAGTGGACATCTTCGGCCAAGTTCTGAATGACTCAGATTCTATTTCTGAACAATGTTTTTAATATTAATTAGGTTGTTATCACATGTACAATGGCTGACACTGTTTGTTGACCTAAATATACATTGAATGATTATTTCCAGTATGTAAATTTGAATCTTACGACAGATTCCGGCCAAAGGTGAACGCTATTCCATTTGTTTCCGTAGCAATCCATTTTTCTCTTTTTTTGACACAAACAACCATTTTAATACTAATCATGGTGTTTAGTGTTAAATAAGTGTTAAGGTACATATATTCCGATTCTGAAGTCAGTTTGAAATGCAAAATTTGTGGAAATTTGTGCAGCATTCATCTTTAAGTAGAGTTAACAATTTTTTTTTACATTTTTCTACTAAACCCCACCTTACTGCTACATATACAACTTGCCTATAAGAGGCAATTCTAAAGTGTACTTCCTACAAGACAGTGTTTGGCAGACAAACAGTACATTTGCATAAACAATTGGAGAACTGTCCACCTCAGTTAAAATGAAATATAGCGTGTCACAGGGATCGGTCCTAGAACCAAAGCACTACATCGTGTACACAAAGCCTGTTGGCTCAATATGCAGAAACCATGGGCTTAGCCACCATTTCTATACTGATGACTCACATTCATACCTGTCTTTTAAGCACAAGGGCATTTCCTGTCAACAAGAAACTTTATCGTGAGTTGAGGACTGTCTCAAAGACCAGAACATGCTGAAGCTCAATACTGACAAAACTGAGGTCATCTGGTTTCATACAAAAAAACCGCAGAAGTACCAGCAGAGGTTAATAAGCAAGTAGGACCCTCTGAAATCAGACCATCTTTAAGTATAAAGAATCTTGGTGCATGACTCGATTCACAAATGGTTATGACATCACATGTCAATTCCGTGTGTAGGTCCAGTTATGTACAGCTCCGACAAATAGGCCATATAAGAAAGTACCTGTCACCTGATGCTACCAAGACTCTCTTGTTACATCAAAAATAGACTACTGCAATTCACTGTGGCATGGAATTTCAAACAACTCACTGAGGAAATTTTAAAGAGCGCAAAACACAGCAGTCCGCATCATAACCAGAACTCCTTGATATAATCATATCATGCCGGTTTTGAAGGAACTTCACTGGCCTCCGGTTCAACATCAGATTGAATTCAAAATTCTGACACTTATGTATAAAACCTTGCACAATGAATCTCCCATGTACATTGTCGTCATGCTTGACGTGTACAGGCTGCGCAGAGATTTAAGGTCAGCAAGTACATGTAGATCATTGTCCTTGATTGTGCCAAAAAGTCGTATGGTAAAAATACGATGAGAGAAGTTTCATGCATGCAGCTCAAAAACTTTGGAATGCTCTACCGTCAGGCATTAAAGACGCATGGTCACTGGCATGTTTCAAAAAGTGTCTGACAACACATTTATCAACATTTATTACTAGGACAGTTTAGGAAACGATAAGTTGCATATCTTTCACATCTTTCATTGACCAGATAGACAATCATACCGTTCCTGCCGTGTTAGTGATTTCATATCTACTGTATATCTAAGCCATATCTTCAGTACCAGTTGCGGGTGACGGCACTCTGTATTGATGATTATTTTTGTGATAATTGTACCTGATTCAATCCAATCTAGGATTGGGGCTTGCAATTTGTGAGAGTAACATGTCTCATGTTAGTAAGGGAGAATTTCATTCCCTATTCTCGACTATTGAGAGTAAAATGTTTTCATCTTAGAGTGGGACACCTGAACCCAATCCTTTGGTTGTGAGTGGTCTTTCCGACCAATTTTGGATTGTGACTTTGGGAGTCTTTATCGTTTTCAGATATTGCCATTGTTTCCACTGAACTCCTATGGTCACTGTAGGGTGTTCATTCACTTGGGTTACTGTATGCACCATTTCGTAATTATACTTTCTCTGTTTTGTGTATATAATGGCTTGAGTGGTATTTGCGTTTCATTGGCAATTATTTTTGGGGGAGGGGGGGGGGGGGGGGAGGGGTAGTATTAAATGTTTTCTAATAGGAATCTCCTTGCTATGTTCGTGCAGGTGTGGTGTCCAAAGGGTTACCCTATCCAATGCATCCCCATATGCATTATTATTAATAATTCACATAATTACTAATAATGCATATCTAACAGAGCATCCCCAATATTGGTATCTTGGGCATCTTGTTCACATTGCGACCCTGACATAACTAGCATCAGAGATTCCATTTAAATTAATCTGAGTTCCCCATTTTGGCTTATAGGGGAACTGGATTATTTCATTCACCCATTTCCTCCTCCTAATTAAAGAGGGGAGGAATATAGTAAAACTGGATTTTACTGTGGCTGACCTCGTTCCTTCTGGGGGTGAATGTCTATCGCCCATATGCATGCGTCAACTAGAGGCTCAGGGGAATAAACACAGATTTTACAAAAATAATTTTACTGTACAATCATGCGGTTTCTTCAGAGTAGCGAGTTCATATTTATTGTATATCTATTGCATATCTTTCATTAACCGGATAGACAATCATGTGGTTCCTTTCTGGTTAGTGATTTCATATCTTTTGTATATCTTTTGCATATCTTTCATTGACCGGATAGACAATCATGTGGTTCCTTCCTGCCGCTGATTTCATATATATTGTATATCTATTGCATATATTTCATTGCCTGGATAGATAACCATGTGGTTCGTTCCGGTTAGCGATTTCATCTATGTGAAGCGCTTTTGAACGCACATATCCTGTGTGAAAACAGTGCTATATAAATGTGGTATAATGATAATAATAATAATTTACCTTCTTGTTTACAACTGTCTGTCAACTCTTTCTAACTTGTTGAATATTGGATTTTTTGGTATTGGTAGAAACTATAGTCAGATTTATTATGATTTTCACAGGCTAACAGAATAACAAAATAAATATTCATGATGTCATTTCTGTTACTGGAATGTTCATTTAGTAAAGGGCTAATCTACGGCTGTGCTGCATCTACTTGCTCACCTGTCTAACCATGTCTGCCAGGTCCTGACTTCTCTCTGACCTCTGTTGAAGTATAATCTGCCTGCAGTCCTCTCCACCCAGATTAAAGGGAGATAAGTCATCTGGTCGGCACAACTCCTTATCGTCTATGTTCACATCAGCCCCACGCTTAAGAAGGCAACTGAAAACAAAGAACAAATTTAATTTATACTACAGTAAAGATTGGATAGAATGTTCTTACTTAAAACGTTCCCTTGGATATAAGGTTCACATTGATGAGTCCAGGCCATATGCCTTCTTTATCTATATTGCAAAAGATCAGAGACAACATTCCTGTTTTTAAAATTTTGCTTTCTTTGAACGTTTGAGTGAGATTGTCTAATTGGTCATGAAATGAAAGTGCTAGATAAACAACAGTGTATTATGATACATGGACAGACCGAAGGATGGACGAAGAATTATATACCCTGTGCAACTTTGTTGCATGGGGTATAATTACGGCAAAGAAAAGTAAAGAGGCTGTTAGAAAAACTGTATCATATTTTGAAAGCTGAGAGTGTGAAAAAAACAACAGTATGACAGACAGACAGTGATCCCTATGTGTCACATTGCTTACAATAAATAACACAAAAGCAAAGCCAAATGGTAATAAAAATAACATACTTCACAACTCCAACATGGTTCCCTAGAACTGCATAATGCAGAGCTGTCTTTCCATTTCTCTCATTCTGCTTGTTAGGGTTGGCTCCAAATAAGCACATCAGAATCTGTGAGGATCAGAATAAAAGGACTCTTTATAACCCTTCATTTAATAATCCCACAATTTTACGAATTTGCAAACACAGTAAACCCGGATCATACAGTTCCTGTAGGAACTTTAACGCTTTTTCACATGTTTGCGAACAGAGTAGCTCTTCTAGGAGCAATCTGATCAGGGTTTGCTTTGTTTACTTATGGAATCATAAAGGTCTTATCCTAAAGGCTTTGTCTAAGAGAAAAATTACATTGAAAAATTACAAATGTGTGTAAACGATGAGTTCATGAATATTCATTAAGTGACCAATTCATGCATAAATGTTCATTAGGAAAAGGGTTATCCTTTATCAAGCCAGGCACAGATAAGACACTGAGTAACATGACATTGCATCAAGATCTAAGCTGTTTTGGCAGTTGGTCAATAGTTTGTGATTGAATGAATTGAAAGTAAAATGGAAAAGATCAGAGTTTGAGAAGATATGATCTGTCCGGATAAGGGATAAGAAAATTCTTTAAAAGCGAAGAGTGGAACTTGTGGTACAATGCATATGTATTTATTCTATCACCAGGGACAACTGTAATCAGGGCTTGAATTGCACATATTAACCCTTTCCCTCAAATAAATGCTTTTTTCATGCCTTTGCAAACAGAGTAGACCAATATCAAGGCTAAAAATGCCAATTTTGTGTCATTCAAGGGCCATAACTCAAAAGTGCCTAGTTCAATCTTGCTGGTTATTGAAATTGGCCTAGACATTATAGCCATAAGCATTTTTATAAGGTTCGGTGAAGATTGGATGAGACGTTTTTTACTTAGAGAGCAGACAAGGCTAAAAAGGCCAAATTTGGATAAATCAAGGGCCATAACTCTGAAGTTCCCGAAATAATCTTGCTGGATATTGAACTTGGTCTAGATATTATAGCCATAAACAGTTTTAGAAGGTTTGGTGAAGATTGGATGAGACGTTTTTGACTTAGAGAGCAGACAAAGCTATAATGGCCAAATTTGGATAAATCAAGGGCCATAACTCTGAAGTTCCTGGAACAAGCTTGCTGGATTTCAAACTTAGCCTAGATATTATAGCCATACACATTTCTATAAGGTTTGGTGAAGATTGGATGAGATCTTTTTGACTTAGAGAGCAGACAAGGCTAAAAAGGTCAAATTTGGATAAATCAAGGGCCATAACTCTGAGGTTCCTGAAACAATCTAGCTGGATATTAAACTTGGCCTAGATAGAATAGCCATAAACAGTATTAGAAGGTTTGGTGAAGTTTTGACGAGACGTTTTTGACCTAGAGAGCGGACAAGGCTAAAAAGGCCAAATTTGGATAAATCAAAGGCCATAACTCTGAAGTTCCTGAAACAATCTTGCTAGATATCGAACTTGGCCTAGATACTATAGCCATAAACATTTTATAAGGTTTGGTGAAGATTGGATGAGAACTTTTAGAATTAGAGAGCGGACAAGATTTTGTGACAGACGGACAGACAGACGGACCTTTAACCTGTTGAGCAAATACTTGCTAATTTCTCACATTTGCAACTGATTTGTCTCACATTTGCTTTCCTTTCCGAACACACAATCTGAGTGTCAAACAGTTTGGATCCTGATTAGATGCCAAGTTACTCAGCATCTCATCTGGATCCAAATTGTTTGCAAATATAATTACATATTCTCAACAGATGGCTTAAGGTTTAAGTTTTATTATGTCCCTGGATTTATGCGTAGATACTCACATCACAGAGGTTGTTATCCCCATCTCTAGCTACAATCATGAGAGGGGTCATACCATTGTTGTTACACATCTCTATATTGGCATCGTGAAGTCGTACCAGCGACATGATCAACGGAAGCTGTGAAAGACCTGAAATGCACAAAACAAACTGAAGTTCTTTCATCTCTAAGAACTTGATTTCAAAACATTGTCATCCATGATAAGGATCTGCATGATATAGATCTGATTCTACAAGTTTTGTCAAAGCAAAAAAATCCCTTGAAATGTTTACATTATAGGAATTCATCTAATAAATATTCATGAAGTCATAATTTCTTACATGAATATTGAACAAGGAAAGGGCTAAATAAGGCATTGTTAACCCATTACCTCATTGGCTATTTTTAGATCCAACCTCTTTGATATAAATCTACCGAAAAGGAGCATTAACTGGAGAAAAGGAAAATTTTAGAATTTTGTAGTTTGAAACCATTGTGATAAATAGAGGATTTGCTCCTATAGGAGCAAATGCTCTGTTTATCACAAAGGTTTCAAGAAGTGACTATTACAGAGGCATAGAAAGGCGTATTTATGGAGGAAAGGGTTTAAATATTCTCATCCAAGAGCCACAGGTAAAGGTGATTATTTGAAATACTAAACTCATCATTTCTCTACCAAACCCTAAGTTATGACCACCTTTCAATCTTAAAGAGACCATTTAAAGAGTGGTCACAACATAGGGTTTGGAGGAGAAATAAAAGTGCTATGCTTAACCAGTTTCCTGTTCAATATTCATGTAAGAAATGATGACATCATGAATATTTATTAGCTTAATTTTCATTCTTTAAATTTTTCAAGGGATGTGTTTGCACTGAAAAAGAATGTAGAATCAGGTGCATATCATGTCATAATCAAATAGAACACGACAGACCCTGATCAGACAGTTCCTATAGGATAATAGGAGCTGTCTGATCTGGATCTACTCTGTTTTCAAATGCGTGAAAAAGCATTTATATGAAGGAAAGGATTAAAAAAGGTATGATATGTGCATCTTATTTATACCTCTTCTACTCTGCTACAAAAAGCTTTTCATCCATTAAAATATCCTTCTGCTGCTTTTTTAAGTATTTTCCAACCTATTCAAGCTTTTTAAACCCATTCCCATCATACTGACGCCTTTTGATGCCTCTGTAGGAGCACATGCTCTATTTATCACAATGGTTTCAATACTACACAATTCTAACATTTTCCTTTTCTCTAGTAAATGCTCCTTTTTCGTTAGATTTATTCAAAGAGGTTGGGTCTAAAAATAGCCTATGAGGGAATGGCTTAAACATTACTCCAGTAATAACCAATTTTGATCCTTTTTAGATACCGAGTAACTATGAGCCTTATCTGGATTCAAATTGTACACAAATGCTATTTAGGTCACAGTCTGCTGAATAAAGGTTAGGTTGTTATCACTGAAACTTACCTGCTTTACACGCAACATGTATGAGAAAGTCCCCATCCTCGTTACTCTCGGTATTAACATTGAAGTCAAATATCTGAAAGGCAAGAGAACAGCGGCATAAGCCAAACAAATCTCTGTATTAAGCCTTTACTCCATAAATACGCCTTCTATGCCTTTGCAAACAGAGTAGACCAAGATCAGATGGTTTCTGAAGGAGCCGTCTGATCAGGGTCAGCTCTGTTTGCTTATGATATAATATAGATCAGATTCTGCAGTTTCCTCCATGGCCAAAACTGCCTATGCCAATTAATCAATATTCATGATGTCATTACTTCTCACACATTACTTACAGATCTATATAATTACATAAGCAAACAGAGCAGACCCTGATCAGGCAGTTCATGAAGGAGCTGTCTGATCTGAGTCTACTTTGTTTGCAAGGTGCCAGAAGGCATCTCTGTTGAGTAATGGCTTAATACAAGAATAACAGTAAAGCACAAACTGAAAATGATCTTCAGAATAAAATTCTCAATCATGTTAGCCCATTACAGATACCATTTGATGCCTTGTCAAACAGATAATTACTGCAGGAGCAGTCTAACCAGGGTCTGCTCTGTTTGATATGATTATACAGATCCTAAATCCTGTGTTTCTATGCAATTATAACAAATCTACTACAGTCAAACTCCTCTAATGCTACCACTTAATGAACAAACATGGCTGTCTTCATAAGCAGGTGGTTGCTTAATGCATAACTTTCATCCTGCATTAAGCTACCACCTGCCTTTGCCACTGTGAATTATGCCCCTTTTTGGTGGTCACATTACAGGGCTTTTTCTGTAATTTATATTCATGCTTCCATTATTTCTTACATAAAACATTCATCAGGCAAATGGTCAAGTTAACATCAACAATAGGTAGGAAGTATAGTCTTACACAAACACTATTTGATATACATGTATTCATGTCAGACTCCTTAGCCAAGGTTACATTTAGGCTTAGCCCATTTAACACATTACATTACCTCATGAATATTCATGTTAGAATAATGATATAAACAAGAGAGTCGTCACGGGTGACAAATGCCCCCAAAGTGTTTGACACCGAAATGCATTTTCGCGGAAAAACAATACAATGTAATGCAGGTGTAACATGAAATTTTGATGCTGTTAAAAATGACACAGGAGTCAGTTCTTAGCATTAGAAACAGAACCTTTGACGATTATGATAGCTAAGAAAAGAGCCAAGGGTCAAAACTTAGTTAAAAAGGACCCTAAGTCATTCTCAACGTTAAAAAGGACCCTGGGTTGATTGTCAACGTTTAAGGTATAGGAGATATGCTCTGGACAAGCTTTTGTATCTGGTAAGGTATAGGAGATATGCTCCAGACTGTAAAATTGAAGTCATAGGTCAAGGTCAAGGTCAGTGATCTGAAAATGGTACACGACTCTCCGCCATCCCGAGATGAACTCACAAACCAAATTTGGAATCCGTAGCTGGTAACGTATAGGAGAAATGCTCCGGACAAGCTTTGTGTAAAATCTAGGTCAAAGGTCAAGGTCACAGTGACCTGAAAATGGTACATGACACACCGCAATCCCAAGATAAACTCACACACCAAATTTGGAATCCGTAGCTGGTAAGGTATAGGAGATATTCTCTGGACAACCTTTTCTGTAAAATCGAGGTCGAAGGTCAAGGTCAAGGTCACAGTGACCTGAAAATGGTACGCGACATTCCTCCATCCCAAGATGAACTCACACACCAAATTTGGAATCCGTAGCTGGTAAAATATAGGAGATATACTCCGGACAAGCTTTTTGCAGCTGGTAAGGTATAAGCTTTTTGTAAAATCGAGGTCAAAGGTCAAGGTCACAGTGACCTGAAAATGATACGCGACACTCCCTCATCCCAAGATGAACTCACATACCAAATTTTGGATCCGTAGCTGGTAAGGTATAGGAGATATGCTCCGGACAAGCTTTTTGTAAAATCGAGGTCAAAGGTCACGGTCAAGGTCACAGTGACCTGAAAATGGTACGCGACACTCCGCCATCTCAAGGTGATCTCACACACCAAATTTGGAATCCGTATCTGGTAAGGTATAGGAGATATGCTCTGGACAAGCTTTTTGTAAAATCGGTCAAAGGTCAAGGTGATCTGAAAATGGTACGCGACACTCCTCCATCCCAATATGAACTCACACACCAATTTGGAATCCTTAGCTGGTAAGGTATAGTTGATATACTCCGGACAAGCTTTATGTAGCTGGTAAGGTATAAGTTTTTTTAAAATTGAGGTCAAAGGTCAAGGTCAAGGTCACAGGGACCTGGAAATGGTACACGACACTCCGCCATCCCAAGATGAACTCACACACCAAATTTGGAATCTATAGCTGGTAAGGTAAAGGAGATATGCTCCGGACAAGCTTTTTGTAAAATCGGTCAAAGGTCATGGTCAAGGTCACAGTGATCTGAAAATGGTACGCGACACTCCTCCATCCCAAGATGAACTCACACACCAAATTTGGAATCCTTAGCTGGTAAGGAATAGGAGATATACTCCGGACAAGCTTTTTGTAGCTGGTAAGGTATAAGCTTTTTTTAAAATCGAGGTCAAAGGTCAAGGTCAAGGTCACAGTGACCTGGAAATGGTACGCGACACTCCGCCATCCCAAGATGAACTCACACACCAAATTTGGAATCTGTAGCTGGTAAGGTAAAGGAGATATGCTCCGGACAAGCTTTTTGTAAAATCAGTCAAAGGTCATGGTCAAGGTCACAGTGATCTGAAAATGGTACGCGACACTCCTCCATCCCAAGATGAACTCACACACCAAATTTGGAATCCTTAGCTGGTAAGGTATAGGAGATATACTCCGGACAAGCTTTTTGTAGCTGGTAAGGTATAAGCTATTTTTAAAATCGAGGTCAAAGGTCAAGGTCAAGGTCACAGTGACCTGGAAATGGTACGCGACACTCCGCCATCCCAAGATGAACTCACACACCAAATTTGGAATCTGTAGCTGGTAAGGTAAAGGAGATATGCTCCGGACAAGCTTTTTGTAAAATCAAGGTCAAAGGTCAAGGTCAAGGTCACAGTGACATGAAAATGGTACGCGACACTCTCCCATCCCAAGATGAACTCACACACCAAATTTGGTATCCGTAGCTGATGTGACAAAGGAAATATACTCCGGACAAAAGGTACACACGCCCACACACCCACCCACCCACACACACACCCACACACCCACGCACGGTGCGATCACTATATGCCGCCAAAGCCCAGCTTTGGGGGCATAAAAATATTAACCTTTACTACGCTGAATTTTCAAATGGATTATTCCAAAATTCAAAAAGGTCAAGCTGATGGTGAATATTTAGTGATTTTTCTAATGAAAAGTGAAACATGACACTGTCTAGCAGTGCAGACCCTGATGAGAGGGCTCTGTTTGCAAAGGACATTAGTGACTCATGTCCCGCACTGTAAGGGTTAATTCTTGCCAAGACTCCTTCAACAAGATTACATTGATATTTATCCCATTCAATACACTACCACATAAATATTCATGTTAGAAAGTAGTGACATCAAGAATACTAATTCCCTGATTTATGGCATATTGACACATGCATAGTTGGCCATGACAGAAACTGTAGAATTTGAACAGCAAACACAGCAGACTCTGATAATACAGCTGCTACACGTAACAGGTGCCGTCTGATCCAGATCTACTCTGTTTTAAAAGCATTAAAAGGCGTCTCTAGGAGATTAAGGGATATTCTAACACACCTCGCGCACATAAACAAAGAAGGGACATATCTATGTTTGAATTCTCCATAAAACACCGCATGCGCTGTAACGGCTTAACGTGACGTAATATGGCTTCGAAAATTCGTACGACAAGAAACATAGTGCCATTGTGGCAGTGCAAATTACAGTTAAATTGATGTGTTAGAATCGAAATAATAAATTCATACCAGTGTTTTATCATGCAATCGAACACTGGTAGGAGTTGAGATGCTTATAATTAAATCACGAGGCCGATAGGTATGAATTTATTATTTCTTAAATAAAATACAGCTTTTGTGTGTAAATATCATCTGAATCAGCTCCAAAATTCAGCAATACTTAAATTTCTTTTCCAAATCATTGTCAGACTGCTAACCCTTTCCATAAAATAAATGCTTTTTCACATCTTTGCAAACAGAGCAGACCCAGATCAGGCGACTCATATTTGAGCTGTCTAATCAGGATCTGCTCTGTTTGCTTGTTAAATGATATATATCTGATTCTACAAATTATGTCAAAGCAGAAAATTCCCTTGGAATTTTTACCATATAAACAAGATCTGTTTGTGAAACACTATGCCCCCAATTATTGCCAATATAAATTTGACTGTAAACAGTAATTTGACCTTTGACCTTGATATATGACCTTGACCTTTATAAGTCACCCCTAGAAATGTTCGCCTTCATAAGTTGCACATGAATGGCAAGTTTGAAGTATGTATGTGCAATTTTACAGAATTATCACAAACGTTAAAGTTGGGAACAGACACACCCACCTTTTTGATCGGGGTGGGGTGGGGTGGGTGGTGGAGGGTTAAAATAAACAGAAGCAAATAAATATTCATGACGTCATTATTTCTTGCATGAATAATGAACAGGTAAAGAGACAGAGTTTAGATCCTATGTAAGTCAGCATCTCATCATGCCTTAATCCTTTCCTTCAAATAAACACGCTATCACACATTTACAAACAGAGTAGATCCAGATCAGACAGCTCCTATAGGATCTGCTCCGTTTGCTAATGGAATTTGAAAGATCTTTTTCTTTACTTTCTAAAATGACTACAATGTTCCATCTTCCATATTTCATTATAATTATTTTTTCCAAGAATATTCAGAAGGTAATGACATTTTGAATAAACATAGAACAGGGAAAGGGCAAATGCTGTCACAACATTTGGACAAGAAGATTACCTGTAGCTTCTTCTGGACTTCATAGAAGTGTTTCGGGTTCACAACAATTTTAAACAGTGAATCTTTATCATGGAGGCCTGGCTTGAGCTGTGTATGGCTCTTATTTCTGTCCGCAAGAATAGATGGCTGGTATTTCGTTGGTAATTGTTTCCTTGTCTTAGACGAAAAGCACACCTCTCCTGCTGTTTTTCCTGAAAGACACAAAGATCACCTTTAACCCTTTCCCTAATATTGACGCTTTTTCACGCCACTGTGAAAATCCATTTTTTAAACCATTGTGATAAATAAAGCATAAATTGCTCCACAAGAGCGAATGCTCTATTTACCACAATGATTTCAAAACTACACAATTCTATAAGTTTCCTTTTTTCTTTTAAATTAATGCCCCTTTTCATAAGAATTTTTCAAATAGGTTAGGTCTAAAAATAGCCTATGAAGTAATGGGTTAATCACTGCCTCACATTAGGTGGAAGAAGGTCTACCATACCGGGTGTTTTAACCCTTTCCTTGTTGAATATTCATGTAAGTAATAATTATGTCATGAATATTCATTAGCTAATTTTTTACAATGGATTATTTACACAAGAGGTTTCGGTATTGATAGAAACAGTAGAGTCAGATCTATCATAATTTCTTGAAAGAGTTATGTGATCAGGGTCTACTCTGTTTGCTTTTATATTACAGATTTGATTCTCCGCTACAGTAGAACGTTGATATCTCGAACTTCAGGGAACCATACAATTCAGTTCGAGATAACAGAAGTTTGAGTTATCCAATTTCTAATCTGGACAATTTCTAAAGTTCACAGTTTAATGCAAGTCTAAAGTAATGCTGAAAGCTCCTGTAAGAGCTTTCAGCATTACTTTAGACCTGCAATAAGCTGTCACATGTGTTTGTAGATATGCATTTTATAGCAATTCTGTATTGAAAGTATTGGAAGGACCAAACTTTTAGTTCGAATTATCCCGAGATTCGAGTTATCCGAGTTTGAGATATCGAAGTCGAACTGTACTTGCAATGGTAGAAATTTTCCTCGGTATACCTAGGTATACAGTGTTCCCGTTTACGTCGTAATCATATCTAAATACGCACCGAAAATCGTTGGAACGCAAAATAATCAAGTACGTTGCGTCCATGGGACGCAAGATCAATGATTGAAATTTTACCAATTTAAATGAATCCAGGTAAATTAACAACTGATACTCGGTCTTACATCAATCCGGATCAATAAACAAAGTGAATCTCACTCCTTTTTCTTGACATTTTTTTCCGAAATTGCAACGCATCTATTAATATCAAGTCCTGGGTTATTCCAGGTACGTAGGAGGGCAACTGCATTGACTGGTTACGATTTCCACCTTAATGTCAGCATCTAAAATTATGTAATTCTACAAGAACCGTTCTGTCACGTAGTAATGACATTTGGGTGCTGAAAAAAGATGGCGTCTGCTAGTAAAAAGTTGAACACGCCAGGAACTTTAAAGCGTTATGGGTGCAAGACCGAGAGTTTAAAGACTTGTAAGTAAATGATGTTAGCCCTGAAACCAATAGCATTACCATGTGATGCTTTGTATGCACTGAAAATGAAGTGAAAACCGCTTTTACGTACCAGCGGATACAGTGATGCTCAGCTCAGTTCACTCAAACGATGTTCATTGTCGTGCACTTCAAGTCAAAGCATCAAGAAATACCTTATTATACAGTGCTTGTAACACTTATTTGTTTGATGTTAAATGATACATCAGTGTAAGTCTTAAATAGTTTTACCCCTTTACATTTAATGGTGCAAAAATCTCCATTACAAAAGCAGGAGTGAAATTATCTGGGACTCAGTTGTATTTGCTTGGGACGCAACTTTTGCTGATGCCCTGGGTCCCAGGGACTCGGTAATATTCAATCCTAATGAGAACACTGGTATAATTTTATACAAGTATTGGATTAATATTCATAATGAATCAGTCTCTTATAAATATTTAACAATATAGCATTAACATAAGCTTCAAGGTTGTATTTATATTATGAGTGTGTAGTCATACACTATACTAATTAAAATCTACTTTTATCATTTGAACCTCAAATACTGATAATAATTGAGGTCACAAGAGGGTGAAGTGGCCAGAAATAAGAACAGGTAAGTACTCTAGTCCATGTCAGTTCTGAAGGAGCATGTATGTCAACTGCTGGGAAATACAGTAAAACCTATAATGGCCACTAAATTGTGTTAACTATTTGGTATTTAGAACAGGTGGCTGCTTAAAGCAAGGTGAAAGTAAAACAGAACGCTCCTATTGGAGCCTTCTGCTTTACTTTCACCTTGCCTAAGTTAAGCATCCACCTGCCTTTGGCACAAAATACTTGATGTAATTTAGTGTCAGTAATAGAGAGGTTTTACTGTATGTGATAAAAAGTGTGACAAAAAAGTGTGAAAAAGATAAAAAAGTGTGATAGAAAAACATGATAATAAAAGTATAACATCATATAGATCTGATTCTACAGTTTTTGTCAAAACAAAATATTCCCTTGATTATAATACCTATATTCCTATAGGAGCTGTCTGATCTGGGTCTACTCTTTTTGCAAATGTGTAGAAAGGCATAATTATGGAGTAAAGGGTTAATCAAATTTGATTTGTGAAACTACTGACAGCTTGGATCCAGACCAGACATTAAGTTACATGGCACTGCATCTTGATCAAGCTATTTGCAAATGTCAGTCTGGTTTTGTTTCACAGGATAAAGGTTAACTTAATCTTTTACTTCATGAATATTCATATAAGAACTGATGACATCATGCATGTCAATTAGATAAATTCTTATAATTGCACATGAACACACAAAATGTTGGCCATGGACGAAACAGAAGAAATGGCGATGAGGAATTGAGCATGTAATCAGGGAAGGTCTTTCAAATAGATTGTCACAGAACGATTGCAATTTGTCAGTACTTCACCATTTACTTCATGCTTCAACCCATTCCTTCATAGGCTATTTTTAGATCCAACCACTTTGAATAAATCTACCCAAAAGGAGCATTAACTAGTGAAGAGGAAAATGTTAGAATTTTGTAGAATTTGAAACCATTATGATAAATAGGGCATTTGCTCCTATAGGAGCAAATGCTCTATTTATCACAATGGTTTCAACAGGTGACTTTTACAGTGGTGTAGAAAGGCGTCTTTATGAAGGATAGGGTTAATCTTTTACTCCATGAATATTAATGTAAGTAAAAATGTATGTCGAATATTGATTAGCAAGAAATGTTTTGAGCATGACAGACATAGTACTTAGAATCAAATCTAGATAAGCTAACAGAGCAGACTCTGATCAGACATCTCATACAGGAGCCATCTAATTTTGGTCTACTCTTGATCTTGGTCTACTCTGTTTGCAAAGGCATAAAATGGTGAATATCTATGGAGTAAAGGATCAACACATGTCCAGACAGAAGTGCCTTTTAAACCTTTTCACACAGCAGACCTAGATCAGATGGCTCCTAGAGGAGCCATCTAATACGACCCGGGTCTACTCTACTTGCTTATGAAATAATATAGATCTGAACCAAACACGTCTGTGTTCATATGTCATTATAACGCATCTACAAAATCATTATTTCAAACATTCATGATCAATAGAGAGACATTCTTATCTACTGATTTAGTGGTCACATTAACCCATTCCCACATAGGCTATTTTTAGACCCAACCTCTTTGAAAAAATCTACAGATATGGAGCATTTACTAGAGAAAAGGTACATGTAAATATTAGATTTGTGCAGTTTCGAAACCATTGTGATAAAAAGAACATTTGCTCCTTTAGAGTAAATGCTCTATTTATCACAATGGTTTCAAAAAGTGACTTTTACAGAAGTGCAAAAGGGGTTAATATGAGTAAATGGCTTAAGCAAGTTAACATTTTCCCTGTGCAGTATTCATGTAAGAAATAATTATATCATGAATATTTATTAGCTGAATAATTATAATGGCATATGTACGTAGGGTGTTTTGGTATTGGCAGAAACTGTCAAGTCAAATCTATTATAATTTTATAAACAAACAGAGCAGACCTTGATCAGATGTCTTCTACAGGAACTGTGCGATCTGGGTCTATTCAGTTTACAAAGATGTAAAAAAGCTTTTACACGAAAGAAAAGGTTAACGTCAGTTTGAAACTTACCATTTCTGTCTTTTATTTTTGGTGACACTCCCTTCTGTGTTAAGAATTGTATTGCCTCCATGTTCTTAAGCACACATGCCATATGCAACAAACCTGGGTCATTGTCAAACTGGTAGTCTACCCCTGGAAGAAAATATATACATCAGCTTTTAAAACCCCTTTCTCCATAAATATGCCTTTCTACACCTATGCAAACAGAGGAGGCTCCTTTAGGAGCTGTCTGATCTGGGTCTGCTCTGTTTGCTTATGATATAAAATAGACATGATTCTACAGTTTCTGCCATGTCCAAAACTTCCTGTGTCCATGTGGTATTATAAAAAGTTTGTTGTGCATAGTGTTACTTTTTCTTAGATGATTAGTCATGGAGTAAATGGTTAACCCTTTATTCCATGTATATTCATGCAAGAAATAATAATGCCATGAATATAAATTAGATTAATTTTTATAATGACAAATGAACACAAGAATATCTGACCATGGCAGAAACTATAGAATCATATCTATATAATATCATAAGCAAACAGAGCAGACCCAGATCAGATGGTTTCTGTAGGAGCCATCTGATCTGGGTCTACTCTGTTTGCAATGGTGTATTTCAGGGCTCAAGCAAGAGGAATAAAGAGTAGTTAAAGTAATCAGAAGCCACTCTTGACTGATTTAGGACTAAACAGCTGGGATATTTCTAAAAGTATCATTTTCCTGTGGCATGACTGATATTATTAAAGGTTCATTACACACTTGCAATTTCAATCTATAAGCTGACATCACAATGAACTTAGAAATGGTTTGGACCCAGATGAGTTTGGAGATGCAGATCCAAACTATTTGAAACTCTCAATAGAAATGAAAGAAACATTAAACATTAACATTTTCCTTCATATAATGCTTTTTCATGCCTTTGCAAACAGAATAGATTCATATCAGTAAGCTCCTGAAGGAGCCATATGAACAGGGTCTGCTCTCAAACTACCTTTTGAAAATGTTTAAATTTACACCTCTTATCTGGAGCTCTGTGACATACATACAAAGTTTTAAACAGGCATCAAAACCATACATGTATAAAGAGGTTTATTTCAATTAACACTGTACTAATTAGTATACATAATTTCTCCACCAAACCCTATGTTATCTTACCTCCTACAAAATTCTTGTCATTCCATTGGTCAATAGAGGTCACGAGAAACCCCCATAGATTCCGTATGGGGGTACTAAAATCCTTATCATGGCTTTACAAGAGTTACTTCCCTTATTTGACAGCCATATGCTTTTCTCTTACTTATAATAATATTTTATGTTTATCACTAAAGTTTTAAAAAATGCATACATATAATTTATGCTTTAATTGGAGTTGAAATATAAACATTAATTAGTTTTACAATTGTAAAAAAGTAAAAACAAAATATATAAACGAGATTTGAGGCAAATACAAAATATTTTATTTAATTCTATTAAAGGGAGGTAATTCCCTTGCTTCCCTACGGCAAGCCATACACGTAAGCCTATGATGCAAACATGCGTGTAAATACTTGAAATTAAAGGTAGTCGGTAAGATAAATTCGTTATGCAGTGCTTAGTGTCCCTAATATGGACTATACACTGCCAGCAAATATTAATATGGGACTCGGCTTCGCCTCGTCCCATATAAATATTTGCTGGCAGTGTCTAGTCCATATTAGGGACACTAAGCACTGCATAACTAATATTGTAAGCCCTGTTTAGAATTGTCTTGGTAAGACAACATAGGGTTTGTTTGAGCAATAATGCAGCCATTCATGTAAAAATAAAACATGTTCACATCTTAACCCATTCCCTCCTACTGTTGCCTTTTGACACCTCCATAAAAACAGTGAAACCATTGTGATATATATACTCATAAGGAGCAAATTCTCAATCACATTGGTTTCAAAACTATGCTAATATGTTCGGGGTTTTTTTTTCTAGTAAATGCTCAGGTTTTTTAGATTTATTCAAAGAGGTTGGGACTAAAAGTAGTCTAAAAGGGAATGGGTTAATTATGCTCAAGACATGATATACTTACGTATATACTCCATATCTAACAGACTCTTTAAAACATTTAGGGGCCCGCTGACAATGGACATCAAACAAAGTTCCCACAATGCATCTCTGAGCCCAGTTTCTTCTATCCCAAAACTCAGTTCTTTAGCCAGTTCCTTCTCTGTCGGCCACAGTGATAAAAAACTCACTAACTTATCACCATGTTTGTAGGAAGCAAAATTCAGTGCTGCTTTCCAGAACACATCGCCAATTGTTGCCTGATTTCTATTGGCTGAATCAATCTCTACACTTCTTTTTGGCCCCTCTGTTTCACACTCTGATAGTGTATGAACAAGGCAAGGAGTTTTTGCTGCAGGAAAAAGATGTATATGATACGTCCTACAATTACAATCACTTACAGGTATCTTTTTCTTTTTTTGTTTTTGAGGATTTTCCTTTGTATTCTTCACTATTCTGTCCTTTGTGATTTGCCCTTTCTCTTCCATCATTGGATCTACACGTGGACGATACCGCAAGTATTTCACATCCTTATAGTTTGTTTTTGACTGTGATCTGGTTTTCTTTACATCAGGATTACAGATGTTGTGGTCATAGCTCAGTGAAGACGTGAATGACCTCGTTAATTCATCCGGGGATTCCCTGTGAGACTCAACCTGACGTGGCTTATAGATTTTAAAACTCTTCTCAGAAGATCCTGATAATGGAAGAGACTGAACCAATGACTCTTTGGTGTCTGATCTCGTTCTCACAACAGCTTCTGACACAGAAGCCGTAAAGTCAGGTTCCTTATTGTGAAATCGACTGTTTCCGTGTTTTCTGTAGGGTGGTTCTGACCTGACCGACCGTGGGCCACGAAATGACTGTCCCAGTCTATCCTGTTTAAGGAATAAATGCTCGCCAAGTATACTAGGTGAATATCCTATCATTTTAATCTCATTCAATTAACCATTCCAAATTATCATTACATTATTTAACCCGAAAACGAGCAAAGCAATTCAATTTTTGTAGGAAGATCCTAATTGTCTTCTATTTCATTTTCTTCCATAATTGTCAATTACAAATATATAGTCATATAAAATATATTAGTTGATCTTTCATTTCACAGTATCAAAAAAAGTTTCTTTCCAGAGTTTTTTAGGCAACAAGTCAACATTTTAAGAAGCATACAGTTGTGCAGGGTGTATATACAAGGGCTAGTTAAATATCCTGGAACAGGAAGTTAGTAGGAGCATGGAATTCTGGGAAATGAGGATTCTTAAGGATTTTCCAGTTTCCGTATTTGAAACAGGGAAATGGGTGTGTGTCTCTTGTGAAACAGGTGGGCTCTGTATAAAGTCCCATGGGCTTGGGCTTTGGGAAGTCCAGGGTGCTTTGGGCATCTCTCATGGTGGGTGAGTGTAACAGTAAGTCTGAAACAGTAAAGACGTTTTTTCTTCTTTGTTCTATGCATAATATCCCCTTAATCATTTATTCCACAGGGGGCCATTTCATGGGTCTAGATGGTCTAAAAAAAATAAAATTGATTGGGTAGATTTAGTGTTATATTATATACCTTGAATATAATATAACACTAAATTAACCCAATCAATTTAGTGTTATACTATATACAAGGTATATAATATAACACTAAATCGACCCAACCAATTTGTTTGACTTTTTAGACCATCTAGACCTACGAAATGCCCCCCTGTGATTTATTCATGCTTTCTCTGTTGAATGTTCATGTCAGAAGTAATGACATCTTGAATATTCCCTAGCTGATTTATTATAATGGCGTGTACACAAGATGTTTTGGTATTGGTAGAAACTGTAGAGTCAGATATTTCATTAGTAAACATATGTTAACATAAAATTCTAAAAATTCATCTTATTAATACTCATGATGTCATTATTTGTTACATGGAATATTCATGAAGTAATTGGGTTAACCATTATATATTATGCAATAATCCTATCATATCAATTAAGGCAAATGACCCAATAATACCATTTTAGGCAATTACACTATAACAGAATTTTAGGCATATGACCATACAATATTACTTTAAGGAATAAACCTATAACACAATTTTAGGGATTGACCCTATAACATAATTCTAGGGATTGACCCTATAACATAATTTTAGGCAAATGACCAATAAAGGGAAAATGCTGAATACAGTACAAAATAGTCACAAGCAGATGCCAACGTTCTGCTATCAGAAAAAGTATACATTTGTAAAATTTTCAAAGGGGAACAACTCTGTTAATAGACATGAAGGATTATGATGCAGACTTGAGAAGGCCCCATAGACTGTTCTTCCAGTTAGATATTAGTCTTTGGAATTCACAAACCTATGTAAACCCTTTCAACAATAAGTATGTATTTACTATCACTATCTAATATACACTGTCAGGGTGTTTTATTTTTTAAAAGGATCTTCTTGCATTTTATACACAGGTGGTTGATTACTGCAAAGTAAAAACAATGCAGAAAGCTCCTAGTATAGGTCAGTCTGCATTAACTCTTGATGGCTAACCAATGGTGATTATCTTTGCAAACAGCTTGAATTCTTATGAGACGCCAAGTAACTTGGCGTCTCATCAGAATCCAAGCTGTTTGACACTCAGATTATATTTTTGCAAAGAAATGGCAGGAGAAAAAAGGTTTGTCTTTGCAGCAGATGACAAATGTAGCAGACAACAAAATATAATGCAGCAGACGAAAAATTACTTCGCATGCTAAGAGTTAAGCTATCATCTGTCTCTATTTCTTTATTTAATGGTAATTAAAGGTATATCATAATGGTTTGTTTTATCTATTTCTCGACCAAACCCTATGTTAACCCTTTCCCTCATATTGACGACTTTTGGTGGCTCTGTAAAAGTCACTTTGTGAAACCATTGTGATAAATAGAGCAATTGCTCCTATAGAAGCAAATGCTCTATTTATCACAATGGTTTCAAACTACAAAATTCCAAAATTTTCCTTTCCTCTGATTAATGCACCTTTTCTGTAGATTAATTAAAGAGGTTGTATCTAAAAATAGCCTATGGGGTAATGGGTTAAGACTACTCTTTTAATATTCATTAAGAAATATTAACATTATTAATATGTATTAGCTCAATGTTCACAACAGTCTATGTACACAGGCTTTTTTGTTATTGGACGAAACTAGAATCAAATCTATCATAATTTCATAAGCAAACAGAACAGGAGCCATCTGATCAGGGTCAACTCTGTTTGCAATGGCTTAGAAAGGCATTTCTATGAGGGAAAGGGTTGACCATATTGACAGATAACATAACATGTACAGTAGAACCTCTCTACAGCAACCCCATAATGAATGAACAAGCAGGTCTGTCTGTCTATAAGAGAAAAACTTTTATCCTGCATTAACCCTTTCGTTCATATAAATGACTTTTCACGCCTTGGCAAACAGAGTAGACCCTGATCAGACAGCTCCTGTAGGATAGGGTCTGCTCTGTTTGTTTGTAAAATTATAACAGATGCAGTTTCTACCAGTATCAGCACTGTGTATACATGTATATGCAATATTAAACAATTCAGTTAATAAATACTAATGATGTCATTATTTCTTACATGAATATGCAACAGGAAAAGGGTGGTACTATATTATTACAATACATGTATGTCAATTTCCTGTCATATGATAACACCAATCTGATTAATAGACAAACATTTTCTGTGCATGTGAATTTCCTTCTTTCTTAACCCTTTAAATCATGAATATTTAGTAAGAACTAATTACTGTATGAATATTAATTAGCTGTTGTTGTTTTTTATAATGGCATTATGAACAAAAGTATATTTCACCTTGACAGACACCATAGAAACACATCTACAGTAAAACCTCTCTATAATGACCACTAAATTACGGTAAAACCTCTCTATAATGACCACTAAATTACAGTAAAACCTCTCTATAATGACCACTAAATTACCTAAAATATTTTGTGTTAAAGGCAGGTGGCTGCTTAAAGCAAGGTGAAAGTAAAAACAGAACGCTCCTATAGGACCTTTCTATTTTACTTTCACCTTACTTTAAGCAACCACCTGCCCTAAATACCCACTAATTAACACAATTCGGTGGTCGTTATAGAGAGGTTTTACTGTATATTATTTCATAAGCAAACAGAACAGACCCTGATCAGTTGGCTAAATACAGGAGCTATCTGATCTGGATTTTCTCTCTTTGAAAAGGTGTAAAAAGATGGTTTTATGAGGTAAAGTGTTATCTTGAGCAAATATTGGAAAATTCATGATAGCCTTTGCCTTTGGATACAGTTGGGATCCAATTCAGACACTTGGCATAAGTAACACAGTATGTTTGACATTCAAATCAAGTTTCTAAAAAAGAAATTCCAGAAAAAATCTACTTCTAGCAATTTGAAGAACAAAACAATATGTGCAGACTACTATTGCCTACAATGCTTAACCCATTCCCTCATATTGGCGCCTTTTGATGCCTTTTGGAAACCACTGCGATAAATATTTATCACAATGGTTTCAAACCTTATATAGTACAAATCTAAACTTTTCCTTTTCTCTAGTAAATATACTCCTTTTCTGTAGATTTGTTCAAATGATGGAATGGGTTAAAGTCAAATGATATTGATACATATGGATCTCATGACCATCACCATTGTCCTGTCGACTGCGACCTAACGGTCATTTGCAAAAGCTTGGATTCAGATTAGATGCCAAGTAATTTGACATCTCATCTGGATCCATTGCTGTTTGACACTCAGCCAGTAGTATCTCAAAAGCTTGAACAAATCGTGAGTAAGCAGATCTTGTTTCATATCAGAGTTACGAGCAGACCCTTTTTTTTCGCCCTGAAGGATAAGGGTTAACATGCCTACATCTTAATATGACAACTCATTACTTGATGAATATTCATGCAGCACCCAACCCATTATGAATACTAATTAATCATTTCCCTGTTCTATATTTATTCCAAATTTCAAAACCTACTGAAATATTCTTAGATAAAATAGTTATGATGAAATAGGGAAGGTGGAACAATGTAGCCATTTTAGAAAATAAACAGATCTTTCAAATTCCACTGTGATAAATAGAGCATTTGCTCCTATAAGAGCAAATGCTCTATTTATCACAATGGTTTCAAAAGGCAATTTTTACAGAGGCGTAGAAAGGCGTACTTATGGAGGAAAGGGTTAACATGCTGAAAATTTATAATGGCATCTTGAAGAAGGGAATTTGTACCATGGCACAAACTGTAGAAATTATTTCATTAGCAAACAGTGCAGACCCTGATCAGAAGGCTCCCAACAGTGACTGGTTTGGGTCTACTCTGTTTCCAAAGGTGCAAAAAAGCATCTCTATGTGGAAAAGGGTTAAAATTTGATTATATAAGAATATTACAACAGTGTGGGAAATTTCTACAGTTGTGTAGATTACACATAAGTTCCGTCTCTCTGTAATCTGCTACTACACTACCAAAATATAATCAAGCTGATCCAGAACTTGTAATATTCCATTTTATTGCCATGGCAACTAGTAGAAGAGAGTAAGATTGGTAACATAAGTAAACAAAGCAGACCCTGATCAGACAGCTCCTAAAGGAGCTGTCTGATCTGGGTCTACTTTGTTTACAAAGAAAATAAAGTGGGATTATCAAATAATGGTTTAATGTGTTATACAATATAAACTTATGCCATATTACAGGGTACAACTGTTAGTAATATGATACAAGTAATATAAAATAATATAGAATGAAGTCAGGACAATATATAAAAGTGTGTATTCAAATACTAAAATCATCATTTCTCCACCAAACCCTGTGTTGAGATCACTCTTTAGAATTGTCCCAAAGAGGCCATTATAAACAGTGGTCATCACACAGGGGTTGGTGGAGAAATAAAGGAGCTACTGTTGAAAATGTTTTAATTTATGCATCTTATCTGGGCGGGGCAACAACAATGAATACTATGATTAACACTGATAAATCTGTTGACAATTAAAATTAAAACCAAACAATAACAATTTCTGAAGTTTGAGTTTTAGAAAGATAGAACATGGTCATTCATCTGTTAATTTATTAACAAGAGGGCCAGAATGGCCCTGACATCGCTCACCAGACAATAAGAGGAGAAGATTTTCAAAGTTTTCACTATATGTTTCTATTGAAAACTTAACACCCCAGGGGCGGTGCCAATTTTGACCCCAGGGACACAATTTATATATAACTTTTGTAGAGGACCTGAACATGATGCTAAAAGAATGTAGTGAAAGAATGGATAGAGCATTAGACCACTGGAACTTGTATTCTTTGGATGCTAGAGGTGGATTCTCCCACCACTAATGACCTATGCAAACAGTTTGGATCCAGATCAGGCCCCACATAATGTGGGGCCTGATCTGATATCTAAATTGTTTGTAAATGAGACTGAACTTCTGCGTGTAGTGGGATTCTCCCGCCACTAATGACCTATGCAAACAGTTTGGATCCAGATCAGGGCCAACATAATGTGGTGCCTGATCCGATATCCAAACTGATTGTCAATGAGACTGAACTTCTGAAAAACTTAGAAAGAAAGTGTGTAGTGGGATTCTCCAACCACTAATGACCTATGCAAACAGTTTGGATCCAGATCAGGGCCAACATATTGTGGTGCCTGATCTGATATCCGAACTGTTTGTCAATGAGACTGAACTTCTGAAAAACTCAGAAAGAAAGTGTGTAGTTAGGATAACTTGTGAATATGCTGCAGACAACAATTTAGCAGATGACAAAATTACCCAGCATGCAAAGAGTTAAGCTGAAATTCACAACAGATATGCTCTAGATTGATAGCTGGTAGCTTAATGCAGGGCATAGGTATGAAAAAAAGCTTGAAGAGTATTCTGCATTTTGAGAATTATCCACAGTTTTCTCAATCTTAAATGAGTGTGTGTGTTTTCTCAATCTTAAATGAGTGTGTGTTATTTGTCTAAACACAATTTCTACTCTACTGATCAGGCTAAGGGTGATTATATAAGAACTGACCCACTGACTGGTCTCAGCTAAGAGTGATATTAAGGAGAAACCTTTAGAATGTAATTTCTGGTGTAAAGAAGTATATACACACAGGGCAGGGCCACTTTTAACCCCAGAACTATGATACTTATAAAACTCATAAAGTTATGCTAAGTAAATCTATACACCAAAAATCTAAGCTCTTGGACATGTAGTTTCTGACAAGAATATTTTTAAAGTTTTTCCTATGCATAACTGGAGATCCCATGGGCTGTTTAAGTAGTCAGCTTCAAAAAACTGGAAATCCCCGGGGTGGGGCCAATTTTGACCCTAGGGGCATAATTTATATAACTTTTGTAGAAGTCCTGAAGTTGAAGTTATGTGCCAAATATGAAAGCTGAGGACCTTCTAGTTTTAGAGGAGATGATGTTCAAAGTTTTCACTATATGTTTCTATTGAAAACTGAAAACCCCTGGGGTAGGGCCAATTTTGACCCCAGGGGTATAATTTATATAACTTTTGTAGAGGACCTACATATGATGCTATGTGCCAAAGATGAAAGCTGAGACCCCTGTAGATTCAGAGGAGAAGAACTTTAAAGGTTCAAATTGTTGACGACGAACGACGGACGACGCACGACGCACACCGACGGACGACGGACATCAGGCGATCACAAAAGCTCACCCTGAGCACTTTGTGCTCTGGTGAGCTAAAAAGGTATGCCATGGGTTGATCCTTGATCAGATGCTGTTTAACTTTGCATCTCTAAACCCTTTCCCTCATAGGCTATTTTAAGATCCAACCACTTTGAATAAACCTACCGAAAAGGATTATTAACGAAAGAAAAGGAAAATTTTAGAATTTTGTAGCTTGAAACCATTGTGATAAATAGAGCATTTGCTCCTATTGGAGCAAATGCTCTATTTAATCACAATATAGTGTTTCAACAGATGACTTAAATTTACAGAGGCATAGAAAGGCATATTTATGGATGAAAGGGTTAACTTAATTCTTGATAAGATGCTGATTAACTTAGCAATTCTTAACTTACCGGTAATTCTTGATAAGATATTGTTTAACCTGTCATGTCATTAGGATCCATACAATTTCATATTCGAAAATAATTTGAAACAGAAGAAAAAATTACTTTCAAATTGCATCAGCCAATGTTGCTTTTTTTTCAGATAAAAGTGTGTAGTCAAAGTGTAAAGAATAAACCATTTACCTTTTTGAGAACAGGGTCTGCTCTGTTTGCTTATGGAATAATATAGATCTGAGTCTAATATAGATCTGATTCTAATATATATCTGACTCTAATATAAATCTGACTCTAATATATATCTGACTCTAATATATATCTGATTCTAATATATATCTGACTCTACGTAATATAGATCTGACTCTAATATAGATCTGACTCTTATATAAATCTGACTCTAATATAGATCTGATTCTAATATAGATCTGACTCTACGTAATTATTAGATCTGACTCTAATATAGATCTGACTCTAATATAGATCTGACTCTAATATAAATCTGACTCTAATTCATATATATCAGATTCTAATATAGATCTGACTCTAATACAGATCTGATTCTAATATAATATCTGACACTAAAGATTCTCATATGCCATTATGAAGATTCAGTTAACTAGTAGTCATAGTGTCATTATTTCTTATTAACCCTTTGCTCCATAAATATACCTTTCTACACATTGGCAAACAGAGTAGACCCAGATGTAGGAGCCATCTGGTCAAGGTCTGCTCTGTTAGCTTATGATATAATATATATGATTTTTCAGTGTCTGCCATGCAAGGCCAAAATGCCCTGTGTGCATGTGACGTTTTAAAAATCAATCTAATTAATATTCATGATGTCAATACAATGTGATCCTTACATAAATATTCATGGAGTAAGGGGTTAGATGAATATTCATCTGGTAAAGGGTTGAGATAGAATAAAAATGGTCAACAAATATTGAAACTTACAATTTTGCATGAATTCCAACTTAATAATAGTCAGATTCTTATGCTTCTCATAATATGTATCCGACCACTGATATTTTGACTTCTTTGGGCACATGATTCATAAACAATCACATGGTATAATCATGGCCATAAGCATTTCTAAAAATACAGAATTACATAACCACCATCTTTTTCTTTTATCAACACAAAGTAACTTTAGTTATCAAAATTAACTACCTGCTCAAATTCCCACAGTACATCTTCCTTCAACTTCTATTCAAAAAACACAATATCATACAGTTTGGATCCTAACTGTTTGACAAATAGTTTTGAGAAAGAAATTCGAGGAAAACCTTGACTTTGATCATTTTAGCAGACGTCAAATATTGCAGCCGGTAGTTGCTTATTGTTGCAAGGGCTAACAACATGAATTGTAATACAGCTAAATCTCTTTAACCCGTGCTTTCAGTTAGGATGAAATTAGATCTTTTAATGCAGGTGGCTGCTTAATGCAAGGTAAAAGTCATGCAGAAAGCTCCAAAGGAGCTTTCTGCATGACTTTCACCCTGCATTAAGCTGCCACCTGTCTTAAAGACTAACATTGTGAAAGTCAAGTATACAGGTGTTTTACTGTACTCTCCATTTCAAAACTGGCTCCTTGGATTTGCTGTAACAATGCAAATGATAACGAAATGTCATAAATGAAATCCTTTAGATAATTATGTAACCTTGAAAATACTGAGAAAACTGTTTGAAACTCCTCAAAAAGTTAAAAAGAAGCTAAGATTTCCAGATTGCTACAGATAAAGACATTCTGAGTGTCAAAGTGTTTTAATACTGATGAACAGTTGAATTACTCAGCATCTCATCAGGATCCATACTGTTTGTAACCATTATCATAAATTTGTCAATTATTTTGCACAATAAGTTTTGATAACTGAAATAAACCAATCGAATTAAGACTATCGAAATACAACAAACAATACAGTACTTCCTGGTTTAATCCTTATTGTGCTTCATATATCGGGGTTTGGTGCAAAACTATTCTAACTCCATCAAAAAAGTGAACAAAGTGAAGGAGTTAGAATAGTTTTGCACCAAGCCCTCGATATACAGTAAAACAGTAAAAACTCTCTAATGTAACAGTAAAACCCCTCTAATGTAACAGTAAACCCCCTCTAATGTAACAGTAAAACCCCTCTAATGTAACAGTAAACCCCCTTTAATGTAAAAGTAAAAACTCTCTAATGTAACAGTAAAACCCCTCTAATGTAACAGTAAACCCCCTCTAATGTAACAGTAAACCCCCTCTAATGTAACAGTAAAACCCCTCTAATGTAACAGTAAAACCTCTCTACTCTAATGTAACAGTAAAACCCCTCTAATGTAACAGTAAAACCCCTCTAATGTAACAATTAAACCCCTCTAATGTAACAGTTACACCCCTCTAATGTAACAGGAACACCCCTCTAATGTAACAGTAAACCCCTCTAATGTAACAGTAAAACCCCTCTAATGTAACAGTAAAACCCCTCTAATGTAACAGTAAAACCCCTCCAATGTAACAGTAAAACCTCTCTACTCTAATGTAACAGTAAACCCCCTCTAATGTAACAGTAAACCCCCTCTAATGTAACAGTAAAACCCCTCTAATGTAACAGTAAAACCTCTCTACTTTAATGTAACAGTAAAAACCCTCTAATGTAACAGTAAACCCCTCTAATGTAACAGTAAATCCCCTCTAATGTAACAGTAAAACCTCTCTACTCTAATGTAACAGTAAAACCCCTCTAATGTAACAGTAAAACCTCTCTAATATAACAGTAAACCTCCTCTAATGTAACAGTAATTAAAAACCCCTCTAATGTAACAGTAAAACCCCTCTAATGTAACAGTAAAACTCCTCTAATGTAACGGTAAAACCCCTCTACTCTAATGTTACAGTAAAAACCCTCTAATATAACAGTAAACCCCCTCTACTCTAATGTAACAGTAAAAACCCCTCTAATGTGACAGTAAACCCCTCTAATGTAACAGTAAAACCCCTCAATGTAACAGTAAAACCCCTCTACTCTAATGTAACAGTAAAACCCCTCAAATGTAACAGTAAAACCCCTCTAATGTAACAGTAAACCCCCTCTAATGTAACAGTAAAAACCCTCTAATGTAACAGTAAAACCCCTCTAATGTAACAGTAAACCCCCTCTAATGTAACAGTAAACCCTCTAATGTAACAGTAAACCCTCTAATGTAACAGTAAACCCCCTCTAATGTAACAGTAAACCCTCTAATGTAACAGTAAACCCCTCTAATGTAACAGTAAAACCCCTCTAATGTAACAGTAAAACCCCTTTAATGTAACAGTAAAACCCCTCTAATGTAACAGTAAAACCCCTCTAATGTAACAGTAAAAACCCTCTAATGTAACAGTAAACCCCTCTAATGTAACAGTAAAACCCCTTTAATGTAACGGTAAAACCCCTCTAATGTAACAGTAAAACCCCTCTAATGTAACAGTAAAACCCCTCCAATGTAACAGTAAAACCCCTCTAATGTAACAGTAAAACCCTCCAATGTAACAGTAAAACCCCTCTAATGTAACAGTAAAACCCCTTTAATGTATCTAATGTAACATTAAAACCCCTCTAATATAACCACCTAAAACAGGTATAATTTTGGGTTGTAGAGGCAGGTGGTAGCTTAATGCAGGACAAATGAGGAGCTTTCTGCATTACTTTTGTCCTGCATTAAGCAACCACCTGCTTATAAAGACAAATATGTTTATTAATTAAGTGGTCGTATTAGAGGGGTTCTACTGTATACATAAACTTCGATCTGTTCCAGCTTTTCTTAATTCCAATTCATTCAAACTTTGAGAAACTGCTGGCTGAGCATCAAACAGCTTGGATCCTGATGAGACACTGGATATTTCTTGGCATCTCATCTGGATCCAAACTGTTTGCAAATGCAAGGCAGGTCATACTTAGCCAAATAAAGAGTAAAACAATGGTACATGTACATATTTTTTTATATCATTATAAAAGTTGTACGTGTAAAAGTCACCCCATAGTCATGTACTTCATTCTCAGTGTTGTTATATTTTCTGGTCCTTCAGGATCATTAGTTTCGAAGGTTTGAAAATTGAATACCGCTTAATTATAAGTCTGTGCTAGGGTGTGTGAGTAGTGTTGCACTTTTCATAAATGCTCATGAACAGACTCAATTAACCGTTCGCTTGCTGAATTTTGAAATACATTTCTCCTTCTTTACCCATGCCCTGTGGTATAATTACATATATCTTCACTGTGTACAAGTATTTCGCTGTGCAATCACTGCTGCGGAGTGCACTGGTTGTACAATCAACTTGTAAATAGTGCAGACCCTCATGAGACAGCTCCTCCTGGAGCTGTCTCATCTGGGTCTTCACTATTTTCAGGTCAGTATATTGACGTGAATAGCAAGCGAAGGGTTAAACTGAGTCTGCAATTTTCTCTTTTTGCGCTGCTGCTTTTGCTTTCGAGGGATCTCCTAGTTTGAGAATTTACATTCTTGATACCTTTAATTTCTTTCCCTGATTCTACAACTTTTGCCATGACCAGAATTTACTGTGTTCATATGCCAATAAAAAACTCATCTAATTATTATTCATGGTGGCATTATTTCTTACATAAATGTTTGTGGAGTAAGGTGCTACATCAGACTAATTAACCCTTTCCCTGTTGGATATTCATTTAACCCTATCCCTGTTGGATATTCATTTAACCCTATCCCTGTTGGATATTCATTTAACCCTATCCCAGTTGGATATTCATTTAACCCTTTCCCTGTTGGATATTCATTTAACCCTATCCCTGTTGGATATTCATTTAACCCTTTCCCTGTTGGATATTCATTTAACCCTATCACTGTTGGATATTCATTTAACCCTATCCCAGTTGGATATTCATTTAACCCTATCCCTGTTGGATATTCATTTAACCCTATCCCTGTTGGATATTCATTTAACCCTATCCCAGTTGGATATTCATTTAACCCTTTCCCTGTTGGATATTCATTTAACCCTATCCCTGTTGGATATTCATTTAACCCTTTCCCTGTTGGATATTCATTTAACCCTATCCCTGTTGGATATTCATTTAACCCTATCACTGTTGGATATTCATTTAACCCTATCACTGTTGGATATTCATTTAACCCTTTCCCTGTTGGATATTCATTTAACCCTATCCCTGTTGGATATTCATTTAACACTTTCCATGTTCTATGTTTATTCCAAAAATGTTATAATGAAATATTGAAGAAGGAACATTGTAGCCATTTTAGAAAGTAAAGAAACGGATCTTTCAAACTCCATTAGCAAACAGAGCAGACCTTGATCATAAGGCTCCTATAGGAGCCATCTGATCTGGGTCTATACTCTGTTGCAAATGCATGAAAACGCATTCATATCAAGGAAAGGCATGTACTAGCATATGTGTGTACATAATGTTTTGGTATTGGTAGGAATTGTGGAGTCAGATCTATTACAATGTCAGACGCAAACAGAGCAGACCCTGATCAGATGGTTTCTATAGGTGACATCTAATCTGGGTATACCCTGTGTGCAAAGACGTGGAAAGATATTTAAATGTAAAGGTAAATATATAGGAAAGTATTAAACATATCAAAGAGGAAAGGATTAAGTTACCAAAATAATGCCAAACCGAATGTTCCAGCTTTATAAACTTATGGCGAGGGTATGTACAAATATTTAGTATAAATAGGGCAGCTGAAGTTTTTTACTTCAGTCTAGAATATTATAGGAATTTTCTGATGAGGGTCTATGATGTATGCCATTCAAGTTCTTTCAAATCTGCTCCAACTCTGATTCCCTTACAATAAAACCTCCCTATAATGGCCACTAAATTACATCAAGTATTTTGTGTTAAAGGCATGCAGGTGGCTGCTTAAAGCAAGGTGAAAGTAAAACAGAATGCTCCTATAGGAGCGTTCTGTTTTACTTTCACCTTGCTTTAAGCAGCCACCTGTCCTAAATACCAACTAATTAACACATTTTAGTGGCTGTTATAGAGAGGTTTTACTGTACTTTCAATTCATTAAAACATTTTGAGAAACAAACAGCTTGGGATCCTGATAAGACAGACTAGACTCACGGGACACAAAATCAGGACCGAAACTGTCTGAATGCAGCTTAACTTCTCCCTAAGCACACAATGCATTGTTTAATACATATTTCAACAAACAATCTTGAGTTTAATTTAATCAAGAATTAGACCTCTCCATGTTCTATGTTGAACATTGTAGCCATTATAGAAGCTAAAGAAACAAACCTATCAAATCCCTTTAGCAAACAGACCAGACCCTGATCAGACGGCTGCTATAGGAGCCATCTGATCTGGGTCAAATCTGTTTGCAAATGCGCTAAAAAGCATTTATATGAAGGAAAGGGTTAAACTGAAATCTGTCCGGGTATAAGAAAGTTCAATTGCCCAGATAAAATCTGGAAAGGGAGATAATTTTTCAAAACTGGTAAGGCTAGAGATATTGCTCCTATATGTGGACATGTGTCTCCTCATTATTTAGAGGAGTGTTTAATTTACTGAAATCTGTCATTGACCTTGTCATGACCCAGACAATATTGGATGGCCATATACAGATGCACATTTATACATACATACACTCAATTACCATTAAGGTAACTATGTCTAGCCGACCATAAGTGGGCTTGACAAAAAATTGGCTTGTCACCATTTTCTTCATGTAAATGCTTTTTTGAGACTTTGCAAACAGAGTAGACCCAGATCAGACAGCTTCTATAGTAGCTGTCTGATCAGGGTCTACTCTGTTTGTATATAGAATATCATAGATATGATTCTTCAAAGGTCCCCTGCTAGGTGTTCTTATAATACTATAATTCTTTCATTGTATTAACACATTCCCGCATACATGTATTGACACCTTTTGACGCTTCTGTAAAAGTCACTTTGTGAAACCATTGTGATAAATAGAGCATTTGCTCCACAGGAGCAAATGCTCTATTTATCACAATGGTTTCAAAACTACAAAAATCTGAAATTTTCCTTTTCTCAAATTAATGCTCCTTTTTGGTAGATTTAATTAATCAAAGAGGTTAGGTCTAAAAATTGCCTAAGTGGGAATGGGTTAATACCTTTTCATGCCATAGCAAACAGAGTAGACTCAGATTAGCCAGTTCTACAGGAGCTGAAAAGTGAGGTGATCAATTCAGACCCCCAGAGACCTTCCTACCTTGCCGTGGTTCTGGGGCTTAATTGTCACAGGGGATGATTTTGTTTATTTGACGGAGATTATCCCCTCTGCCAAGAACTAAAAGGAAGCAGGTCGGTGGTTTTGATCCCATGCGCTGCTTTGCAACGAATGAGATTAGCCGAAATCATCTTCCTTATATCATCCCTCATCATCATGTAATCTCATTCATCGGCGCTATATGACCTATTCAGTGTCGCAGTGCCGTAAAACACAACTCACTCACTCACTCAATTCATGTATAACCGTTCATTAGGAAAATAGTTAAAAGTTCTGTATCAATTCATTTTTCTTACATGAATATTTATGAAGTATATGATTAAGACTTTGATGTTAGGACTTGAATATACAAGCTAGGTGAGTATGTGAAGCAGTACTGTAGTTATACAGTGCTCCCTCTCTACAACGGCCCTCTCAATAACGATTCCCTCCTTGCAACAATGCATGTCACTGTTTCCGAAACAACAAGGCCCCAGAAACAACTTTTTCCATCGTATTTTCTTTATGCCTCCATCAAACCCTATGTTGTGACCTCTCTTTAGAATCGTCACTTTGTGACGATTCTAAAGAGTGGTCACAACATAGGGTTTGATAGAGGCATAACGGTTTTAGTTCTCGAAATACACCTTATCTGGGGAGCCCGGGACCTGCAAACAAGCTAATTATGTTTGATTTTCTCTCCCTATAACAACTCCCTCTGAACAACACATTCAATCTTCGTATCCCAAAGGGTGTCGTTGTAGAGAGGGAGCACAGTACATTGTACACTTATATACATACCAATAACTTTCCTGCCATTTCATGCACTAGCGGTCTAGAATGGGTTTGTTTAACAGGGGACAAATTCTACCTGACCTCTCTGTTACATGTAGTAAGTCGGAGTATGGTGTAGGCAGGTAATTATTACTCTGGGTCCATAGCCTGAAATGGAAAAAGACACTTTAACCTTTAATCTGCTGAATTATCAAAACTGGCTCCTCCTTTTCTGAATATTAACCCTTTCCCTCATAGGCTATTTTTAGATACAAACTCTTTGAATAAATCTACCGAAAAGGAGCATTAACTAGAGAAAAGATTTTTTTTAGAATTTTGTTGTTTGAAACCATTGTGATAAATAGAGCATTTGCTCCTATAGGAGCAAATGCTCTATTTATCACAATGGTTTCACAAAGTGACTTCTACAGGGTCGTCAAAAGCCGTCAATATCAGGGGATGGGTTAATCAACCCATACCCTGTTCTATCTCTATTCATAATTTCATTACCTACTGAATATCCATGGACAAAGTAGTTATAATGAAATACGGAAGGTGGAGTGTTGTAGCCATATTAGAAACTAAAGAAACAGATCTATAATGAAATACGGAAGGTGGAGTGTTGTAGCCATATTAGAAACTAAAGAAACAGATCTGTCAAATTCCACTAGCAAACAGAACATACCCTGATCAGATGGCTCCTATAGGAGTTGTCTGATCTGGGTCTACTCTGTTTGCAAATGCATGAAAACACGTTTATATGAAGGAAAGGGTTTACCCTATCCTTCATATAAACACCTATTCACGCATATAGACCTGACTCTACAGTTTTTGTCAAAGCAAAACATTTCCATGAAAAGTTTACACTATAAAAATTCAAGAGATAAATATTCATCATATTCATCATTTCTGATAAGAATATTGAACAGGGAAAGCGTTAAACAAAAGGCTGTACCAAAATAAATCACTGAAGAAAATGATCATTATGACAAACTGTGCAGACCCGGATCAAAGGGCTCCTCCAGGAGCCCTTTGATCGGGGTCTACACTGTTTGCAAATGTCTTATATACTTGTACTTGCTTCATTCACATTAAATGTTAAAACAATGTACACCTCAAAGCTAACTACCCCAATTATCATAAATAGTTGGACAAACTTAGCAAATAGTGCAGACCCAGATCAAACTGCACCTGAAACAGTAGTTTTATCATGGTCAACACTATTTGCTGCTCTATAAGTGTCATTTAATCCTTTCCCTCATAGAAACTCAATTTAACACCTTGGCAAATAGATTAGACCCAGATTAGAAATGATTATGAAATCCAATTCTACTTTGTGGTGTGTGGTGGTCTAGTGGTAACACGCTTGACTAAAAAGCTGGAGGTCTGGAGTTCAAATCTCGGTCCCACCCAGAAATTTCAGAGACGCTTTTCTGTATCTCCCACCTGCACCTTCTCTCTACCCAGGGGTTAGAATGGGTACCTGTGAGAGTCACTAGCCAGTACTGATCAGCTGCATGATTGCGCCATATGTTAACAGTGCTCAATATTGTAGGCAAAGGACTCAATGACCAGGAGAGTAAATGTACAGTCGGCTGAGCGGTCATTCGGACTGAAAGTAGACTAGGTACTTTATTTTACACTTTCTACTACAGTAAAACATTTCTTTGTAAATAATGCTGTTAAAAAAAATTGATTAATTAATATTCATAGTCATTATTTCTTACATGAATATTCATCAGGGAAAGGGTTAAAAGTTAAAGTCAAAATTGTGTTGAATGACTAACTGACTATAATCTAGTAGTAAGGGGAGACCGACCCTAATCAGACATCTATTGGAACTGTCTGATCTGGATCTACTCTGTTTGTAAATGTGTGAAAAGGTGTTTATATGAAGGAAAGGGTTAGATGTAGAGATCATTCATTATCACGAAAGGTTTAACTTTTCTTGAAGATTTTGAATATTAAACAGTGTGGAACATCATCAGAGGGCTTCTCTAGGAGCCCGCTGATCTGGGTTAAACTGTTTTCAAATGCCAGTGCACTCACGAATGTCACACAACAATATTCTCAACCTGGGTTTGTTAGTGCAAACATGTAATTTGTGCATTAAAATAAACACTGCTGACAATATTTAACCCTTCGCTTGCTATTTGCGTCAATATACCTACCTGTAAATAGTGAAGACCCAGATGAGACAGCTCCTGCAGGAGCTGTCTCATTAGGGTCTGCACTATTTACAAGTTGATTGTGCAACCAGTGCACTCCACAGCAGTGATTTCACAGCGAAATACTTGTACACAGTGAAGATATATGTAATTATACAACAGGGCATGGGTAAAGAAGGAGAAATGTATTTTACAATTCAGCAAGCGAAGGGTTAACGTTTTACTGCATGAATAGTCATAACAGATAGCCTATTATAAATAATTCTTATATTAACCCTTCTCTTGCTGTTCATATCAATATACTGCACAGGAGCTGTCTCATCAGGATCTTCACTATTTGCAAGTTGATTGTTCAACCAGCTAGCGCACCCAACAGATAGTGACTGCACAAAGAAATATTTGTAGACAGTGAAGATATATACATGTATGTATACATTTCATATACAACAGAACATGGGTAAAGAAGGAGAAATGTACATGTATTTTTATAAAATATGGAAATATGTTGCCATGGCAATAGAGAGTCAGATCAGTAACAGAGGCAAACAGAGCAGAGCCTGCAGATCTGGGTCTACTCAGTTTTTAACCCATTACCCCATAGGCTATTTTTAGACCCAACCTCTTTGAATAAATGTACCGAAATAGAGCTTTAACTAGAGAAAAGGATTTTTTTTTTAGATTTTTGTAGTTTGAAACCATTGTGATAAATAGAGCATTTTCTCCTATAGGAGCAAATGCTCTATTTATCACAATGGTTTCACAAAGTGATTTGTACAGAGTCGTCAAAAGTTGTTAATATGACGGAATGGGTTAAAGGGCATCGAAGGTGTCTCTATCAGGTAAAGGGTTAATAAAACAAACAAAAAATGTGTAACTTATCTCTTCACCTGAAGAACTTCTGTGTAAGAAATAATGACCATGAATATTCATTAGATGAATTTTTTATATTGGCATATGAACACAGGAGTTTGTTCTGTTGCCAGAAATAGCAGAATCAGATCTATGGCAGCATACAGAGAAGATCCTGATAAACCATTTCCTCCATGACTATTCATGTAAGAAGTAATGACATCATAAATATTAAGTATAGATTAATGTCTTAAAATAGCATATAGACACAGGAATTTTTGGTCATGACAGAAACTGTATAATCATATCTCTATTATATCATAAGCAAACAGAGCAGACCCTGTAGATTGTACAGGAGCCATCTGATCTGGGTCTACTCTGTTTTCAAATATGTGAAAATGCTTTAGTATGAGGGAAAGGGTTAAAATATTATGTGTTCATGTAGCTTGATGTCCACATAATATGCACAAATTAAAACATTTTCAAGAATAGCTAATTTGTTTCTCTACCAAACCCTATGCTGTTACCACTGTTTAGAACAGTCATTTCAAGATGGTTCTAAGGAGTGATCACAACAGAGGGAGATATGATGATCTAAGTATTTAAATTAATTATGCACCTTTATCTATATTGCTTAAGCCATTAGTATCCATGATGTCATTAAATCTTATAAGATTAGTAATGAGGTTTCCCTCATGTAAATGCATTTTCACGAATTTGCAAGCAGAGTAGACCCTAATCAAACAGTTCCTGTTCAGGGTCTGCTCTGTTTGCTTAGTATAAAATTATGATAGATCCGACTTTACAGTTTCTACCAATACCAAAATGCCCTTATAAAAAATACATATTCATGATGTCATTATTTCCTATGAAATTCAACAGGGAAATGGTTGAAAGTAAAAGTTGAGCTGTAGATAAGATGTGTACTGATCTCTCAACCAAACCCTCATACTGATCGCTTACTACTCAACCAAACCCACGTACTGATCTCTTACTACTCAACCAAACCCTCGTACCAACCCTCGTACTGATCTCTTACTACTCAACCAAACCCTTGTACTGATCTCTTACTACTCAACCAAACCCTACAGTACACGGGTACTGATCTCTTACTTCTCAACCAAACCCTCATACTGATCTCTTACTTTTCAACCAAACCCTACAGTACATGGGTACTGATCTCTTACTTCTCAAACAAACCCTCGTACTGATCTCTTACTTCTCAACCAAACCCTATAGCACATGCGTACTGATCTCTCTTACTTCTCAAACAAACCCTATAGTACATGCGTACTGATCTCTCTTACTTCTCAACCAAACCCTATAGTACATGCATACTGATCTCTTACTTCTCAACCAAATCATAGTGCTACTTATCAGACTGCCTCACAGATCTAGAGGTAATTCTTGTATGTTTGACAAAATGTATAGACAGAGATCCAGAAAAGATGTGGAACTTAACCCTTTAGTTTACTCCATGAATATTCATGTAAGAAATAATGATATCATGAATATTAATTAATAGAATTTCTATAATGGCTTATGAACACAGGAATCTTTAATTGGCAATGGCAGAAACTGTAGAATATACTATCTACACATTATATCATATGCAAACAGAACAGACCCTAACCTCTATAGAGTTTGTCAAAGCAAAAAGTTTCTTTGAAAAAATTCAGCTAATAGTATTCATGATGTCACTATAATGTCTTACACGAATATTGAACAGGGAAATGGTTAATCACATGATAACTGAAAAGTAATTTTGATCCACCCATCATTGTGAAAAGATGACAGAATCAAAAATTAACTAAAATACTTAGCAAATACCATAAAATCCAACTGTAATTTGAAAATGAACAGACTTGATCCAGAACACAATAACAATGGAATTCCGTTTTAGCTCGAAAAAAGCTAAACAAATGAAAGAAACACTCCAAAAGATGTAGTGTCACATAAATTAACCAATTGTTCCAGATAACAACATACATATGTACCGTGTTATCAGACTTCAGATTGTTGATAAACATGTTTATGAATAATCAGCTACAGTTCACCAATGATAATTGCACACATGTATATTTAAACACTTCTGTACCATCTACTGGGTATTTACATTCTTGGAAATTATACTTGTCAAGAGTGTAACATTGTTGATTGTTTAGCCCGTTACTATTTATACATATACATGTACAGTAGAACCACAGGTGCCAGGCGCGTGACCATTTCATAAATACTACTTATAAATATCTTCAAATACGTCTAGATATCATACTTTGACAGTAAAAAAAAGAAGAAGAAAATACTGTCAGAGTAAGATGTCTAGACATATTTGAAGATATTTATAAGTAATATTTATGAAATGGTCACGCTTCTGGCACCTGTGGTCTTAAGCAACCTTATATTGATTAGACACAGGAATATTAAAAAGAAGGTGGTTGCTTAATGCAAGACAAAAGTAATGCAGAAAGCTCCTATAGGAGCTTTCTGCATTACTTTTGACCTGCATTAAGCTACTACATGCCTTATAGACCCATAATGCAACCTCTTTTTGATGACCACTTAAGACAGGTTCTAGTCTGTATACACAAGAGCATTAGATAAAGACGCATACTCAGTTATTAAGATCATGATTTCTCCTCCATACCCTATGTTGTGACCACTCTTTGATTCTATGGAATGGTCACAACAACGAAATAAAGGAGCTATTCTTTGAAATGTTTAAACTTATGCATATCATCAGAGGTTCTGTACAACCTTTTACCTCTTTGTTACTATTGCTAGATATACTTTATGCGATGACATAACAATCCCTTGTTTTATATTTAACCCTTTACTCCATGAATATTCATGTTTGGTCATGGCAGAAACTATATTATATCAGAAGCAAACAGAGCAGACCCTGATCAGACGGCTCCTCTATATATAATTTCAAGTTTAATAAATGTAGAATTCCATTAACCCTTTCCCTCATAGGCTATTTTAAGATACAACCTCTTTGAATAAATCTACCGAAAAGGAGAATTAACTAGAGAAAAGGAAAATTTTTAGAATTTTGTAGTTTGAAACCAATGTGATAAATAGAGCATTTGCTCCTATAGGAGCAAATGCTCTATTTATCACAATGGTTTCACAAAGTAACTTTTACAGAGGTGTTAAAAGTCGTCAATATGAGGGAAAGGGTTAAATATTCATTTTACATACTAGGGTTATGTTAGGATTAGGTTTAGTGGTACAAAATGCTAAAATTAGGGGCAGACAGATTCTAAAAGTGCTCCCTACAGTTTTTGCATTCTTTGCATAAGCAAATGAATAAAAAATTACAGGTCGTATTCTCACATCAGTCACATGCTACTCTCGCCAACCTGACAACCGCCATTCCGCATGGCAGTCTAGCACAAGTTATTGATGTGCGTTCGATGGATTCAAAAGGTGTTTATTAACATGACATCTATAAACAATCAAGGCATACTATTTCTGACATGAAAAGGCTTCGTAGTGTTCGCTTTGGTTTAGCATGTGTAAGAAAGTTCACAAAATATAGCCATGTGTAGGTAGAGCGCACGAATATACAAATATCAGGCTCATGACGAAATCAAGTGACCATAATATGAATGAAAGTATTCTCCCATAGGATACTCAATGAATAAAGAAGTGCGTGTCGGATGACCTTAAGCAAGCGATTAGTATTAGGTAATCATACCTATAACTTCGAAAGCAACTCCGAGTGGTCAGTTTGATAAGCATAGCCGGAAACGGCCAAAATGTCAGCTGCAACTGAGTCACTTACTAGACAGAGTGTTAGATCTAGTCCTTTCCCTTCTAGACCCGCTATTTTATGGCAAATATCAGAAATTTGATTTTCAAAACATTGTTTCCATGCAAAAGATAATGCAGCGTCTGCAACGCTTTGATTGTCTATAGATGCAAAACAATTCCCCTGAAAAAGCCAAAAATTTAATTATTTTTTTTTATATTACATACATTAAATGAAGTGATCAGTTCATGCATATATATTTATTGGAGAAAGTTAAACACTAAAAACAATGTTAACAATGATAAAAGTCACCCAAAAGTCAAGAGCTACAGAACTTCAGAGGTACATGTATATATAAGATGCGTAAACTAAACCTGTTTTTGAAAAGCTTCTTTATTTCTCCACCAAACCCTATATTTTGATTACTCTTTAGAAATAATCTCTGGATAATTTATCTATGCTTCTGAGTTTGAAACCAGCTGGTAGGTTGGTCTAACTGGTTGTAATTACCAAGCTAAAAATGTCTTGACCCTTTAATCAGATCAGTATTTATGTAAGAAATAATGACAACCTGAATATTTATTAGCTTCATTTTCATAATGTAAACCTTTCAAGGGAATGTTTTGCTTTGACAAAAACTGCAGAAACAGGCCGATATCATGTCAAAAGCAAACAGAGCAGATCCTGATCAGACAGCTTCCACATGAGCCATCTGATCTGGGTCTACACTGTTTGCAAAGGTGTATATATGAGGGAAAGGGTTAATGTAAGAAATAATGTATCAATATTAATTAGCTGGATGTTTATAATGGCATTATGAACAATGGATTTGAGCAGAATCAGATTTATATACAGTTGAACTTCGATAACTCGAACTTCAAGGGACTGTACAAATTAGTTGGAGATAAGAGGAGTTCGAGTCATCCCATTTCTAATCTGAACGATTTCTCAAGGTCATAGCTTAACACAGGTCTAAAGTAATGCTGAAAGCTCCTGTAGGAGCTTTCAGCATTACCTTAGACCTGTATTAAGCTGTCACATGTGTTTTAGATATATGTAGTGATACATTTTAGAGCAGTTCTGTATTGTAAGAATTTGGAAGGATCAAACTTTAAGTTCGAGTTATCCCGAAGTTCGAGTTATCCGAGTTTGAGATATCAAAGTTCAACTGTATAAGCAAACAGAGCAGATCCTGATTAGCATCTACAGGAGCTGTCTGATCTAAGTCTACTTTGTTTGCAAGGCATCAAAATGAATCTGTCAGGTACAGGATTAAGCGACCACTCAAAAAGAAATCAAACTTTAGGCCTTTAAGGCAACTTAATGAAGGATAAAAATAATTACATTCTAGGCAGTGTTTATTTCTTACCTTTATTTTCATTTTCTAAATCACTCTTGCATGTCATCTTGGAAATATCAATTGTGATGGCATGCAAGCCTTTTTCTGGCTTCTACATGATGTGTCCGTTAAAAGGACCCAATTCCAATGCAATATAGGCAACATTTTTCCAAATTTTGGGAAAAAAGCCAATAGTGATGAAAAAAAAGCAAAATAAGTCAAAATAGGGTCCGAAATGCTTTCCAAGTCATCGAGTTTAACACATGATTTTTTTTTTTTATTAAAAATGCATTTTGCCTAAAGTGTCAGAAAAAAAGCCTGGCATGACAAATTGATGCTGATGTAGATGGAACCCCCCCCCCCCCCCCCCCCCCCTGCTGATGTAGATGGAACCCCACCCCCCCAACCACACATACACACACACACACACACACACACAAGCACACACCAGACACCACTGCATTAAGCAGCCATCAAGTAAATGGTCACTGTATTGGAACCCTTGTCCTTCCCACAACAAATTGCCTCCCATCTCAGAAACTAAGTGGACACAGTAAATACATGCTAAATGGATCAGTGGCAAGTTAAGAGGTCTTGACAATAGTATGTATAGTGTAATGTGCACCATTGGCAATCCCTGTTGGTCACCTATTCACCCAGTAGTCGCACAGTCTGTTGATTAACTTCGAAACATTTCCAAACACTTAAACCATATGTCACCAATTTGGCAAAGAGCTAGCTCGCCAGCAAAGAGAGTTATAGTGCTTATGTACCAAATTGCCTCGCCGTTACATTACTCTCCCCTCTGAGAAATCTTGACCCAAGATTTGACCTGGGACATAACTGTTAACCGTGGTAAGGCAATTCCAGTCTGGCAATTGTCTTCATCCCTCCCCTGTTACCAATTGTAACGTGCCATCTATAGGCAATCCCTGGCGATCACCAATCCAGCCAGTAGCTGCGCAGTCTGTTGCTTAACTTCCCAACATTTCCAAACACTTAAACCCTAGCAGGAGAGTTTATACACTTGCGTATATCTACCTAACAGTCTCATGTTATATCAGTAACATTTTGGGAAGATCTGCTCCAAATCTAAGAATCTAAAGGACACAGTAGGTGCATGATTTGGATCAGTGGCGACCGTTTGCAACAGCCTGAAACAAGACTATTCACTAGTATCTATACTGTTTTACCACTAAGAGTATATTACTCAATGTCATTTCTTTAAGTCTCATAACCATACGGACTAGTTTCTGAGGGTGCTACTAAACAGAGTCTGGTAGAGTCCGGTAGAGTCTGGTATGGTCCGGTAGAGTCTGGAGGATTTTTAAGAAGATTAAGTGCATTTTCAAGATTATACTGCTGTTATATAACATTATTTAGTATGTTTGCAGCTATTTTTACCCTTTCACCGGTTAGAAATAATACGTGGAAATAGACACTCCGTAATTAATATCCATTTAAAAATGAGCGTATAATAGCTTGAAAATATCCGGTAAATGTTACCCGGTAATGGCCGACCTACGTCGGATAGAGTCTGGTCAAGTATTATCTAGAAGCCCTATTAGTATAAGAATACCCTGAATTGTATCAGTAAACATTCTACATACATTAATAAGTGATTTCATCATAAATTCAAAAGCAGTATGTTGGCCTAAACTTCCGTTTTCATCTCCAGACTACTCGTACACTACCCTCCGAAATTTCGCCAGACTGCAGTCAGGAAAAAGCGAAATAATAATCTGTTATACAATACATATCAAGTACAAGATACAAGAAGCTTTATTTAACGTCGGTTTTCAATGTACAACTATAAAACACTAGCTCCTAAGAGCTATTTTACCGACATAACAGGGTATAAAGAAAAGTAACATAACAAATAAAAGGAAACACATAGCAAATAAAAGAACAAGCCTAAGGTTAGCATTAAAATAGCATTACATTTACATAAAGCACATAAATCATGTACAACTAAAGCTGTTGAAAAACATAAAGCCTCACAAGCATGACAATCACAGAAATTTTAATACATACAAGTAGCTAAAACAGTAGATCACAGAGAAAACATCACAGTGCAAGCAGACAGTACAAAACAGTATCAAGCACACATACAACAAGAGCATGTACTACCTGTCCAGGTGCGGATCAACCTAGTGAATTCCTTCAGCTCTCCTGCCACTCTAAACTCATTTGGTAGGCTGTTCCACACCTGGGCAGCAAAGTACCTAAAAGAGTTCTTACCATATGTGGTGCTATTTACCCTTGGTATATCCACTAAGTTATCATATCTGAAAGAGTAAGAGCACTGTTTATATGTTAAAATATCTTGGAGATATACAGGTGTCATCTTATTAAGAATCTTATAAGCCTCAATAGCCATGTTCCTGAGTCTGCTAATATGTAGTGTTGGTAAGTTAGCCTTTGTGAGCAGATCCTCGTATGTGCTCTCAAAGTCATTATAGACTAAACGCAGAGCTCTGAACTGTAGCTTTTCAAGCTTATCAGTATTCTTTTTTGAACAAAAGTGCCACACAACTGGGCAATAGTTAAAATTTGAGTGCATACTGGTTTTATATTTATGATAAAATCACTTATTAATATAAGCAGAATGTTTTCTGATAAAATTAAGGGTATTCTAATACTAATAGGGCTTCCATTACTTGACCAGACACTACTTGACTTACGTCGGCCATTACCGTGTCACCATGGTAATATTTGCCGGGTGTTTTCAAGCTATTATAGGCTATTTTGTTAAGGATATTACCTGTTACAGCTGCAAACATACTAAATAATGTTATCTATCAGCATTATAATCATGACGATGCACCTAAAAGCCCCCAGACTCTACCAGACTCTACCGGACTGTACCAGACTCTGTTTAGTATCACCAGTTTCTGAAGATGCGGAATGGAGACCAATCCTCTGAAGATGAAAATAAAACTTTAAACACATCTAAAGGGATGCTGATGTGTATTCAAACTTACTTCCAAGCTTATTTCTTACTCCTACCTTTTTCTCGCGCAATGTCATTCACCTAAATTGTAAAAATCAGGCAATCTAGGCATCATTTTACTTTTGACATTTCTCCAATTTGTTGTTGACACTTCCTCCTCGGCGTTGTACGATATTTACATTGTCGTGATAATCACCCATATAAGATTTTGCGGTTATCTCCCTTAACACAGCTCTTTCGCTGCCATTATTTTGTCGTCTGCAAACGTTGTTGTCTGGTACAATTTTCATTTTTAAAAAACATTTTTCTTCATTTTTGTTTCAAAACCAGTCATATTAACAAACAGTTTGGATCCTGATGGTGACGCCGAGTAGGTGTCTTATCTGGATCCAAACGGTTTGCATTGGTAGATTCTATTCACAGATGCGACACTGATGTCCAGCGAAAGAGTTAAATTATATTCTAGGCCCTGTAGCCCAGAACACTGTGCTGTTTAGTATGGTAGAGTCAAACTTGTAAGAATAAACCCAGTGAGCACAGATCAACTACCATCTTCATGGCCTGGCTATCTCAACTAGCCTACATGTCTGTCACTAGATCTAGTAGAATCTAGGCCTAATGAAAAATGTCTTGGTTTTAGATTTAGAAAACCCGCGGCTGGAATCTACCCAAATCAAACATAACCACAATTGCAAACAAAAACACAGGCTTCGTGGAAAGAAATATAATTTTAACCAAATGAAACCGTCAAAGAACCGTGTGGTAAAACGTCATTTCTTACAATGTTCAGTGACTTTGTGGGGCTCACAGTAAATACTAGAATATTGAGTAATAATACACCGATAGGTAAAACATACAGCATGCAGATAGATCTACATCCTATAAGGATTTTTGTTCCAGCTTACCCCAGTCTCCCTTAGTGCATGTGGTTTTAGAAAAGGTGAAGAGAAGAGCAGTCACACGGGTTAAAATGAATTATTCATACAACCGATACACAACCTCAGCGGGCACTTGGTAATTTGCACGTTTTTAACCCTTTCGCTGCCAAACTCTGTCGTCTGCTAACTTTGTCGTCCGCTACACATTTTCGTTTTTTTTATTTTCTTCATTTTTGTTTCAAAAACATAGTAGATCTAACAGTAACAAACAGTTTGGATCCTGATGAGACGCCGAGTTACTCGGCGTCTCATCTGGATCCAAACTGTTTGCATAGGTAATCACATATCCGGCATTGGCAGCGAAAGGGTTAAAAGGGTGCATTAAGACTCGTAATAGCTGATGTATAAGGTATGTCAACAACCGTTCACCCTATCTTCATCATCCTGATCTTTTCACCAGGCATATGAATCCATAAGCCTAATGCAAATTCTTGTAAAAACTAACTGGTTTAAATACCCCGCCTTTCTTCACACTGCTGTACTATGGAACCACTTGCCAGTCTGTGTGGTTAGCCAACCAAATATGAAAAATTCGGACAGGCTCTTTCAACCATTGAGTAGCCAGTAACAGACGTAAAAATAAAACTTTTTATCGATATTTTACAATTTATCCTGTCTTTTAACAAGTTAGCATTACTGTGATTAATGAGTATTATATCATCTATCTATACTGCCTCACGTTTCTTTAGAATAAACTGACAGGGTGCATGTCAGTTGTTAGTAAGAAAGAGACAAGAGATTCGCAAACAGAGTATACCCAGATCAGACGGCTCCTAGAGGAGCCGTCTGATCAGCTAGGAGCCGTCTGATCAGGGTCTACTCTGTTTGCAATAAAAAGTTACTTTTCAGCATGTTGAAGACTTTAAATAGTAAAAGTGACAATTAGACTAATTTGTTATTTCTTATTCTCTGAAGTTCGAGTAAATCCAACCACTCTTGCTACCCTTCATGTTTAACCCATTACCTCATAGGCTATTTTTAGATACAACCTCCTTGAATTAATATACCGAAAAAGAACATTAATTAGAGAAAAGGATTTTTTTTAGAATTTCGTAGTTTGAAACCATTGTGATAAATAGAGCATTTGCTCCTATAGGAGCAAATGCTCTATTTATCACAATGGTATCACAAAGTGATTTTTACAGAGTCGCCAAAAGTCGTCAATATGAGGGAAAGGGTTAAAAGGTAAAAAAAACACCTGTAAAAATAAGTTTAAAGTATATTGTGGCATGTATGTGAATGGCATGAACGTAAAAATGCATTTAAATCTATAGTCAACATACTCTGCAATCATTCATAACTACTGGTCGTTTGCAAGGGGGTATTTTGAGTCATAATTCCTCCAAAAATGCTTATGGTTTGTTCTTTCTTTAGAAAAAAAAGAGAAAAAAGATGTGTTTGTGAAACACTATGCCACCGACCTTTGACCCTGAAAGATGCCCTTGGCCTTTGACCCATGGACCAGTGAGTTGAACACAACACATCGTCTTTGTGTGGTGAACATTTGTGCCAGCTTATTTTGAAATCCATTCACAAATAAAAAAGTTATAGAAGGGAAACGAAATTTGGGACGGACTGATGGATGGAAGGACATACGGACGAACCGCACAATGCGAATACTATATGCCCGCCGTTGGGGCATAAACAACAGGAAAAAAAGCATTTGAACGGATGAAACATTTTGTAGCAGAATAATAGAGGCATTGATAAGAACAAAGCGCCTTTTCTCATTTGACCCTATGTTGTGACGAGTGCTTAGCTATAATCCGACAGCCCGGTGGTCTGACAGTCCGGTTGTCCGACATTCCGGTAGTCCGACAGTCCGATAGTCTGACAGTCAGGTAGTCCGAATGTCTGGTAGTCTGTCAGCCGCCCGGCAGTCCGACAACCCGGTAAACTACTCACACTCCGGTAGTCCGACAGCTCGAAAGTCCTACAGCCGGTGATCCGACAGTCCGGTATTCCGACAGTCAATTCATTAGTCCGGACACAATAATGGTGGCAAAAAGAGACCACTGTCGGATTATATGACTATCCAATAATCTGACAGGCCTATAGTCCAACATTCCTGTAATCGGACAGTCCGTTAGTCTGACAGTCCGATAGGCTGACCCATTCAACCAAGATCGTGAAGTGTTTGGTGTATAAGAAGGTACGGACTAACCTCCCCGATTTGAGATTATGTCATGGTAGACTGCTGAATCTGCAGAATTAGATTGGAAACAGAGCATATCCTGATCAGACGGTCCCTGCAGCAGTCTGCTGATCAGGGTTTACTCTGTTTGTAAAGTTTCTAACAGGTGAAGGGCTAACATATGCTATTGCAGGAAATCATAGTCCATGTGAAATTTTACTTAGAATGCTAAATAGTAATAAAATTATTATATAAATACAACGGAACTTCGATATATCGATATCTCGAACTTCTAGGGACCATGCAGATTACTTCGTCATAACAGAGGTTCGAGTCATCCGATTTCTAATCTGAACAATTTCTCAAGTTCACAGTTTAATGCAGGTTTAAAGTGACGTTGAAAGCTCCTGTAGGAGCTAGCAGCACTACTTTCGACCTGCATTAAGCTGTCACATGTGTTTCTAGATATGCGTAGTCATACATTTTAGAACAATTCTGTAGTGTAAATTTGGAAGGACCGACATTTTACTTTGAGTTATCTGAGACTCGAGTTATTCGAGTCGGAGATATCGTTCAACTGTATAGCCAAACATGTGGCAATACTCTTCTTTGGATTGCTCAACTCTTTGCAGGTTACACATACATGTCGTCTGTAAATAGTGTCTTCTGCAATTCTGAAAGTTAAGTTTTCTTTCACCATTCTTCCAAATTGCAAACCGAGTGTCAAACAGGATGTAACCTAAGGAGATGCCGAATAACTCGGCATCTCACCTGGATCCTAATGATATGCCGAGTAACTCGGCATCTCACCTGGATCCAAACTCTCTGCAAAGGATTTTTGAAAAATGGAATAAAAATGAACAATGCAATTGAGCAAACGAGAGACTTTGCAGACGATAATACGTGGACAGATTAAAGTACAGTAAACCCCCGCTAATGCGACCACCTAAAATGTATAATTATGAGTGTTAGATGCAGGTGGTAGCTTAATGCAGGACCTCTATAAGCTTTCTGCATTACCTTTGCCCTGCATTAAGCAACCACCAGCTTATAAAGACATCCATGTTTATTAAGTGGTCGCATTAGAGGGGTTCTACTGTATGTTTAAAATAACTTGAAATAAGCCATATCTGTGAGAAATTCAAATTAAAGACCGTCATAATTTTGATATAGAGACTTGTTGTATAGTATTATGTACTTCCCAATTATGACTATATATCCATCTTTGAAAAATATGTATCAAAACGATTGGCCGATAAAGATAAAACAGCACTCCCTCACATTTATCAATAGTCCGCACTCCGCAGCCTCTAGCTACTGATATACATGATCTAAATTCGGATTTTCGTTACTGTGCTTTTCTAGTAACTGACTTCCTATATACATGTGTGTATATACTTTCAATGAATTTATGCGCATTTCCCAGATGTAATCTTTGTGTAACTATGATAATGAACTAGCAACATTGACCGCGCTAAGAGAAAACTATACTTCCTTTACCACAAACCGCGTAGACCCAGACCAACTACTGGCTTCTTGGCATGGAGTATACGGAAGATTTCTGCATAGTTTCTGCCATGCATTATGCTACAACCTGTCTTAAATACCCAGAATATGACACTTCTTTTGAATGGCCGTTGAAGCGAGGGGTCACACAAATAAACTTTCATATACAGTATAACTTGTCTTCAGTAGTCATTCATTTATTGAACGTAGTCCATGAGTCTTAACGCGGGTGGTTGCTTAATGCAGGGCAAAAGTAATGCAAAAAGCTCCCCTTGAAGAGTTTGTATTACTTTTGACCTGTATACAGATACCACCTGCATTACAGACCCATAATTATACCTCTTTTGATGACAGTTTAACCCATTCCCTCATATTGACGACTTTTGACGACTTTGTAAAAGTTACTTTGTGAAACAATTGTGATAAATAGAGCATTTGCTCCTGTAGGAGCAAATGCTCTATTTATCATAATGGATTAAAAACAAAACCTTTTCTCTAGTTAATGCCCCTTTTCGGTAGATTTATTCAAAGAAATTGTATCTAAAGATAGTCTATGAGGTAATGGGTTAAGACAGGTTCTATCGTATGCACACTATTGCAAATATCACTTATAAAACACTGCAAACGTTGATAACGGCAGCTGACCGCGTGGTTTTAACATATTTTTGTTTGATTCTCAGTTACTTCTCAAGCATCTGATCCGCTTTCTGGGGGAAAACGGTCTTATTATAAAGTCACCTTTTGAAACCATTGTGATAAATAGAGCAAGTGCTCTATTTATCACAATGATTTTAAATCTACACAATTCTAAGACTCTCTTTATTCTAGTAAATACTCCTTTTCAGTAGATTTATTCAAATAGGTTAGGTCTAAAAATAGCCTATAATGTAAATGGTTAAACAATCATCTGTTTTAATACGTACTTATACTGTTTATTCGTTAACTCTTTACTCGATGGGTATTCATCCACTGCAAACTGTGTACACAAGATGAGAAATCACCTCTATGATGAGGCAGAGTTGATAAAGGTCTACAGTGTATGGAACGACAAAGGACACGTTGATCAAGGTCTACAGTGTATGGAAAGACAAAGTACACGTTGATCAAGGTCTACAGTGTATGGAAAGACAAAGGACACGCTGATCAAGGTTTACAGTGTATGGAAAGGCAGGGTAAACGTTGATCAAGGTCTACAGTGTATGGTAAGGGCATAGGGTACGTTACTACACATTCTGACGAAAGCCAACCAGTACAAACTCCGATGAGACGCCACATCGGAGACCTGGCAGCTAGCTTTGATCAATGTTATTTGCATTACATAAACACACAGAGAGCAGTTCATTTGTCATTGCAAATTTCAAATGCTAACGTTTATTGTGTATATAAACCAAGTTTGTGCGTTTCAACATTTTAGGTATGTATGAAATGCTGTAACCTAATGATCGTATCGAACATCAATGCCAATAAAATACAGTCTTTCTTGTACTAACTCGTTTATTCACAGTAATTTGTATAAGAAAGATAATGCAGTAGAACTCTTTTTAAGCCATTCCCTCACATTGACGACTTTTGATGACTCTGTAGAAGCCACTTTGTGAAACCATTGTGATAAATAGAGCATTTGCTCCTATAGGAGCAAATGCTCTATTTATCACAATGATTTCAAACTACAAAATTCTGAAATTTTCCTTTTCTCCAGTAAATGCTCCTTTTCGGTAGATTTATTCAAAGATGTTGTAACTAAAATAGCCTATGATGTAATGGGTTAAGCGGTGGCAATCGATAGGAAATCTAATTATGGGTCTGAAAGGCAGATAGTAGCTCAATGCCGGTCAAAAGTAATGCACAGCTGCTATAGGAGCTTTCTGCATTACTGCCCTCTGCATAAGCAACCACCTACTCGTTAAGACTCCTATAAGCAATAAATGAATGACCGCTTAAGACAGGTTCTACTGTAAACATGTGCTCTATTATCACATTCAGTAACATGCAATTAATTGTGTCGGTATTGCTAGTGAAAGTATTATATAGAGCCGAATGGAACATGAAGACACTAGAAACATACTTTAAATATTGTCATTACTCCATAATGGTCGGATAGCGGAAGCCCGCTTCTAAGGACAGCGAGCTCTGGAGTGAAGATACGTGACACCTGTAATACTTCATGTCCATTGAAGAAAATATGGTCGACTATGATGTTTCCTACTTTTGAATTCTTCCGGTATGGATTATACCTTGGACTGCATAGCGTGCATTCAACTGATGGAACGACTTGAAATATATTGGAGAGGAAATGAAAAGCATGGGGCACGTATGGCGCTGTTGTTGGCCCAACGGGTACTCCCGTATTCAAATCTCCCATCAGAATGACCGGGCGTATGGACCCGAATTTACGTATAAGCTCGGCTCTCTCCGAATCACCCTGTTCGATATATGATCGGAAGATTCCAGCCATCTGCAGTTCTGGCTCATAGTAATACGAGGTAACCATAGTATTATGAGTACAAACCACCTTTCCTAAGCTATGCACGTCAGCCTCTAAGTATCCTCGTTCTATTAGCTCTTTCGTACCAGGATGATAATCGGTGTATAATGCGTTCGTCAGAGGAAATTTGGACAGGAGAAGCAAGCCCGGCTCGTTCATATTTCGTTGACCAGGACATGGGATCCCCTTGCCCACACAACGTTGGAGGGCATATGTTGGGCTTGCGGCACTTTTTACAAAACACGATATACATTCTTGAGACAATTGACAATAAATTCCGAAACATTTCGTCATCAAGCATTGGTGCATCTGAGGCCATTGCTTCATTTTGCGTTTGAAGCATTTGTTTGCCATTGCGCAAGCAATGAACCCCGACACAAGCTTTCCGTTACAAGGCGGTGGCATCACGGCCATCTGTGACGGTAGGTAATTTCCCTTGTGTAGTTTACTGAACGAGTATTGGTAGGCGCCGCTAAGACAGCCGGCTATGTACTCCACGTCTTCACCAAACCAGACTTCCTGCAAGCAGAGTACATCTGCGTCCAAATGTTTAATTGCTGTCGTAATGGCATCTCTTCTTTCAAGGCGGTTGAGTGCGGCGGTATTGCCGATTGGAATATCGTTTAAGGCTGTGTTGTAGGTAACAACGCTTACAGGCCTGCATGTGCTTTCTCCCACAACGATCTGGCTCGATACCAGACAGGTTAAAATAGCCAACCAGACCAGAAGTGGCCATTTTATAGCCATAACCCACACCCGTCTTGGTCAAAGCAGTTATAACTGAAATGTGAAACGGAAAAAACACTTATTTGTAACCACATCTCCTTGTATACAGATATAATGCCAAGTAATCCAAATGTTACACTCACTACTATACTATTTTGGTGTCAATGGCAAATCTGTAATTACCTTTGCAAACTGTTTGTTACTTTGATTATGCTTTGAAAGGCTCTGTTACACTGCCTTTTAGTGCTCGTTGTAGAGATACAGTAAAAAAACACCTCGATTCTACGAAATTTAGATAATAAAATAAAGACTTTATGTCTTTGTATAGGCATGCGGCTGCTTAATGCAGGGTGAAAGTCATGTAGAAAGCTCCTAGAAGAAATTTCAGCGTGATTTTCATCCTGTATTAAGCTGCCACTTGTCTTAAAGACTGATACTTGTTTTAGTATTCGTACTATCGTTTTTTTTAGTTTACTGTATTTTCGTTGACACGTACATGTATCATAAAACGATAATAAATAACTATATTATCGGTAAGGTTTGACCTGGCACTCATCACTTTCCGCCAGCTTTCGTCGATGAAAAATCGTTATTTTCCGTTGACTGTATAAATGGAACGTGATTAGCACCATATACTACACACGCTATACATTTTTAATACTGTCGCAATAGCCCAGTGGATTGTGTCGCTGACTCTCAGAAAAGAAGTCGTTGGTTCGAATCCAGGTAAAATCTAATTAAACTAAGGCAACAATGTTTTCGGATATATATCTTTTATTCTGAAAAAGCCGTTTATTGTTCATTTGTAACCATCGTTTCCTTCATTTTTTTTTTTTTTCAATTCTTTGCACAGAGCGCTTCCTAAGAACGGTTTGCGTGACGTGTACAGTGGATTGCCTTAAACACAGATGTTGGATTATATCACGCATACGTTGTTTATATAGTTTGTCTAAGAAAAGTTCCACTGCACAATATTCACACAAAATATTGTTTCGTGGTCAGCATGCGTCCACCTGCCCAAAGGAATTAAAAAAAACTCATATCTTAAAACAAATGTATATAAAAACAACTACGGTTGGGCTCGAACCCACGACCCTAATATCGGTACTGCTGTGATTAAACCGCCGGGCTATCAACGCTTGTATTAAGCTGAAAAGCTTATAATGTACTAGTGTCATTGTATAGTGGCGCATGCTAAACGTGTGTGTTCGGAAAGATAAAAACAACTTACGGAAAAAGGCGGAATAGTCATGCAGTGCCAGGTCAACCCTTACCGACAATACCCGTGGATAGTTCTCTAATAATCACAAAGATGTGTGCAATGTGTTTTAAGATAATATCACATATAAACGTAACATTTGAAATGAAAATAAAAGCATACCGCAATCAAATAAGTTACACAAAAGTACAACTAATTCACTACCAAACAACATATCAAAGTTACAAAAAAGTCATTTTTGTAACCCCTTACCTCTCTCCCTAATATAAATCCATACTCTAGACACATTATGATCTAAACATCTTTGACTTTTTGTGTGTCAGCTGATTTAAATAAATATTTCCGTACAGTAAACGTTTCAAAGTTTCTTTTTTAAGTGCATTACTTCCTGATTTCAAAGTCACAGTGTCTGGTCGAAAATTCGATAATTTCTGTTTTATGTGTTTTTTGTGTATTGTACATGTATAGTAAAAACTGAAATAAGAAAATGTTGCCATACGCAGTAAATAGTTTTAATCAACCATTTTCCCACTGACTATTCATGCTAGAAATAATGACATCATGAATATTTATCAGCTGAGTATTTTTTATAAAGGCATATGTGCATATGAACTTTTGGTATTGACAGAAACTATTGAATCAGACCTATTAACCCTTCGCTTGCTGAATTTTGAAATACATTTCTCCTTCTTTACCCATGTCCTGTGGTACAATTACATATATCTTCACTGTGTACAAGTATTTCGCTGTGCAATCACTGCTGTGGAGTGCACTGGTTGCACAAGCAACTTGTAAATAGTGCAGACCCTGATGAGACAGCTCCTGCAGGAGCTGTCTCATCTGGGTCTTCACTATTTACAGGTAGGTATATTGACGCGAATAGCAAGCGAAGGGTTAAAATTTCATAAGCAAACAGAGATGACCATGACCAGGCGGCTCTTACAAGAGCCATCTGAATTTGGTCTACAGTGCTCCCTCTCTACAACGACACCCTTTTGAATACAAAAATTGTGTGTGTTGTTCAGAGGGAGTTGTTATAGGGAGGGAAAATCAAACATAATTAGTTTGTTTGCAGATCCCTAGATAAGGTGTATTTCGAGAATTAAAACCGTTATGCCTCCATCAAACCCTATGTTGTGACCACTCTTTAGAATCGTCACAAATCAAACCCTATGTTGTGACCACTCTTTAGAATCGTCACAAAGTGACGATTCTAAAGAGTGGTCACAACAGAGGGTTTGATGGAGGCATAAAGAAAATACGATGGAAAAAAGTTGTTTCTGGAGCATTGTTGTTTCGGAAACAGTGACATGCGTTGTTGTAAGGAGGGAATAGTTATTGAGAGGGCCGTTGTAGGGAGGGAGCACTGTACTCTGTTTGGACTTGTTGTAAAGATGATGTCAGCTGCATTCCTTACGCGTCAATATTCTTGTAAAAATATTTCTTTATGAATATCAATTAGATTATTTATTTTATAATTATGGCCTTATGAAAAAGAGAACTTTTTCCACGGAAGAAACTGTGATTGTAATTGATCCGGATCAGCACTGTTTGTAACATCTCCGAAGATACAGCTTTATATAAAAAAAACCATTGGTTTTCATAATGTAATAATCTGACTGGAAATCGCACCCATAACGTCCTCCTGTAGACATAGACCTTAGCAAGGATTATAAATAAGTCCTAGTGGGATACGCACGCACACTATTCCTTAACCTTTAATCAGCGGAATAATTAAAAACTGACCCCTTTCTGAATATCAGAGCATTTGGTCTGAGTCTACACAGATGGCAAAGGTCTTATATACTCGCTCACCGCTCTTTCAGAATTACTCATATCATGCAGGGATGTAATTAAGAAATGTTTTTAGAAAATCTAATTAAAATAAACCTCTCTAATGGTACCATCTAAAATAGGTATATACACTGTATCTGGGTTTTAGAGACAGGTGGCAGCTTAATACAGGACGAAAGTTATGCAGAAAACTCCCACAGGAGTTTTCTGCATTATTTTCATCCAGCATTAAGCAACCACCTGCTTTTAAAATAACCCATGTTTATTTATTAAATGAGTGCATAAGTAGGGGAGGGGTCTACTGTGTTTGTTATTTCTCCGTGAAGCCCTAAGCATTTGACACAAATGGGTTTAAACATGTGAGCAAAACATACTGACGAATCATCAATATTTCACATGACAAACAGGAATTAAATGAAAGCAGTATCTTTGAATCAAATCTATCAAAAACAGAGATACAGCAGTTGTTAGGTGGGGGATTGGTCAATCCGCTTTAGTTTCCAAAGTTTGTTGTCATATCTAAGTCAGCTATAGTATGAGTACTTGGAAGATGAGTGGTCTAACTAACGCCATTGGACAACAGTGTCTACTATCAGCATACCTATCAGTCAGTCAACGAGTGTCACTTTAAAGTTGGAGATAACGTTTGGCCCCACGGGGCCCTGGCACACGTCGTCACTTCCTGTCTTTCACGAGAGTAATCGTATTAACTCACTAATCCCCGACAATCCCAGGCAACAAACTACTGAAAAGGATTGGTTCTATGTATAATTATACGACTTTTCAATGAACTATTTCAATGCCTGTTTACGCCTGCAGCCAATATGACATATGTAACACAAATGTTTCATTTCTTTAAAATAAAAATGCAAATCATAATTCATATTATAAGAAGGTTTAACCTGTTTAGGTTATTCTAAACATGAAATGGATGTAACAAGATGTTATATACATATGCAGAGCCTTGATAACTGCTCATGAACAGACTCAATAAAACCCAATCTACAGTTTTCTCTTTACACATTGCTTTTTTTGTTTTCAATCTTGAATCTTGAATCTCTTTGTTTTCAAATATTCTACTTTCAGATTTTGTTTTACATAAGCAGTTTATTTTTTCTATCAAACCCTTTTCTGTTGCTACTCTTTAGGCGACTAATACCAAAGGTACCGGGTCTAAACCCCAGCGGACCAAGTCCTTCGGACCAGACTATAAACAGCGGTCCGATATATCAGTGCTTTACACTGGGCATCTAAAAGAGCCAGAGTAACTCGATAATAAGAGTAAGGCATCGCGCCCGGGGTTCTCTGTATCCTCTCCCCTCTCTCTGGGGCGTCCAATTTGCCCGTAGTGTGCAGAAACGGACGTTAATCAGCACAAAACGAACAGACAAACAAAAACCTCATTAGATTGACCACTCTGGGCAGTGCTTAAATATCTACTCTTCTTGCATTACAAAAATATACTGTTTGCCAGTGTAATGGACTGTGCTTATTCTATATTTCTAATGCAAGAACTGAATTAATTGAATACACGAATATTGATGACTATTGTAAATTAAAACGTTTTAGGTATAGAAACAGATAAACAAGTGTGTACGGTATTTTGAATTATTTGTAAGTTAGCTGCGAGTTTTTAGAGCAATAGAATAAGGAGCCAATGTCTTTGCCAACTGCAATATGCGACACATATTTTAAAAAAAGCAATTTTTATATTCTCTAAACTATGGAAAGCCATAGGGGACCCGCTGTTAGTTCTATTTTCTATACATAATAATAACGAGGAATACCCATCTTAATAATATGGAAGCCATAGGGGACCTCCCGCTGTTAATTCTATTGTTAAGATGCCCGTGTTTTGTTCTATATACCATATACATTTAACCGGAGACATACACATACATTGGGGGGGGGGTCCATTCTAAACAGACCCTTAGATAAAGCCGGTGCATTTCAAATACCAAAACCATCATTTACGTTTTGTTTTTCCATACAAAACCCTATTTTGTGATTCCAAAACATTGGTCAAAGCACATGGTTTGGTGGAAAAAAGAAGCTTATTTTCTTCTGCTCTAAGGGTTAATTCTGGTGGTTCAGAATTCAGACTGAAGTCTATATACACTAAGTTCAAGTATATGAGCTATTTGGGTATTAAAACAGCTTTCTTGTTACCAAATTACAATTTTACACATTCAAACCGGTGCTTATCTTCAAGGAAGACTGTGGCAGTGCCATTGAAACTGAACTGTTGTCTGTCACAAGATGATGTCATGTGCATCCCATTATCTCAGCTCTTAACCAATATCATGGCAAGCGTAAACTGACTGTTATTTGTAAACATATAACATCCAGATGAGACACCAGTAATTTGGTGCATCATCAAGATCCAAGCTGTTTGACAATCACTCAGGAGTTACCACATGCCTGGGCGAATCGGGTATTTGTAAACTTGCGATATATTGATATTTAAGCAGGCACACTTTTTCAGCGTGATAAGGGCTAAAACCAAGGGCCTATTTGCTGTGATTCTTCTTATCATAACAGTCAGGTGTTTAAAGGCTTATCTGTCCTTGATTAGAACACCACCAATCAGCAGCTTATATTCAATCAAACTCCATCTTAAATATTTTCAAATATTGCACCCGAGCATGCATAATTTAAACATTTTCAAATAAGTATGCAAATTAGGCTACACAAGAGCCAGCGCCAACGCCAGCATTTCCTTAGAGGATGTAAATTCATGAAACCGCCTGAATGGGAATTTTTCCAAAATTTCATAATTACAACAGAGGATGGTATAAAATTCAACCATGTTTAGGATGGTCACAGAAGACAAAGATCCACTACGAAATAACAACAAACTTCTCTTTGGACATAAAGTGCCAACATTGCAAAGCTATGGTAAGTTACTGTGAAACATTTTATCAAATTGTATAAATGAACCCTTTACCTGAGCAAGTTACGTTTTTACAACTAGGATAGAGTCCAGAGCTACAGATAAAGGTGCGTACCCAAATACTGAAATCGTCATTCTCCGCCAAACACTATACTATGACCACTCTTTAGAATCGTCTCTTTGAGACGATTCTAAAGAGTGGTCACAGTATAGGGTTTGGTGGTTAAATAAAGGAGTTATTCTTGAAAATGTTTACTATTACGCATCTTATCTGGATCTCTAGGGTAGACCAAGATCAAACAGTTCTTATCAGTGTCAGATTCGCTTAGGGAATACATGTACCGGTCATATTGATCTGGTTATTACAGTATCTGGCATGGTATAACAGTCTCTTGTTCATGTGCCATAATAAACAATTTGCTACTTAATGAATATGCATGATCCCTTCACTCCATAAATACGCATTTCTACGCATATGCCAACAGAGTAGACCCAGATCAAGGTCTGATCTAATTGCTTATGATATAATAAAGATATGATTCTACAGTTTTTCTGCCATGGCCAAAATGTCACATGTCCATGTGCTATTGCGACATTTAATCTAAATTAATATTCATGATGTCATTATTTCTAACATACATATGCATTTAGCAGAGAACTGACGTTTAATTTTATTGTCTAAGGATGAACTCTTGATTTGGAGATTTTGTTGAGTCCATCGTTCATACGATTGTAATCTTTCAGATATTAATATTATGTGTATTTAAAAAAGTCACATACATGAGTGACATAACCATTTACTCCATGCTTATTCATGTACTAAGAGTGATTACTATATGGATATCAATTAGCCGACTTTCTATAATGGCATATACACACAGGAATGTTTGGTCATGGCAGAAACTGTATATATCTATATCATTTCACATACAAACAGAGCTGACAGCAGACCCTGATCAGACAACTCCAACATTTTACTAACCATAGAAAACATCTTTTTGATGATGATGCTAGATTCACTAATCCGTCTTTTACTGTCTTTCTCTTTGGTGACCCTCATTTAAATTATGATACAAACATCATTATATCCGAAACTGTATATCGGGTTTTCCAAACCACAAAACGGTTCTAAGAAATTCGGTAACGCTCACCTTTCCATTAGCGTTTGCTGGCTCTGCTAAGAATTCTAGAGCTCTCTACATACATGTGTTAATTTTCGTTTTTTTTTTAATTCTAATTTATCTTTATCAACGTTTTTGTTTAGAATTGGATATTCTGCTAAATTAATTGAATTTGTTAATTTCATTGCAACTATTATAGTATAATAATTTGCACTCATTTCTGTATAAAGCGAATGTAGCTGTTACCATGTTGGGAGAGAAATATAATAAGCAGTCTTGCTTTCGTTTCCATCCTTTTTCTTTTGTATGATCAATGCAATATCCATCCAACTATTTAAAAAATAAAATATGTGTAAACCAACATTATTGCACACTGTGTCAACATTATTTGCACACTTAGTCTGGTTAAGTATTTCTGTACCGTTTTTACGCTAAAATGATTTTTGTTTGAAAAAGTTTCCATTATACATGTATCGCTTAAAGCTCAATTAATGAGTGTACTGGCTATTGAAAACAGTGGAGACCCAGATAAGAAGACTCCTAGAGGTTTACTCTGATAGCTTATAGGATTAAATAGATATTGTTCTACAGTTTCTGCCATTTCCAAAATTTCCTGCACTCATATGCCATTATGAAAAATAATCTAATTTATATTCATGACGTCATTATTTCTTACATGAATATTCACGAAGTAAAGGGTTAAACAGTATATATCATCGATTAACCCCTTCCCTCATATTGACGACTTTTGACGACTCTGTAAAAGTCATTTGTGAAACCATTGTGATAAAATTTTCATTTTCTCTAGTTATGCTCCTTTTCGGTAGATTTATTCAAAGAGGCTGCATCTAAAATATAGCCTATGAGGTAATGGGTTAAGATATATTGGTCTTATATCTTTTTAACAAGAGGAGCGAGCTTGGATAGGTGTGTAGGTATTCGTTATTTGGAGTCAGCTCATGAAACTTTTTCAAATTATATCCAATTAATATAACTACAGGTCTGCTGATATATTTATTTACATTCGATCATGTCTGGACATTTTCGCATGTAATATGTCATGTTACATCAAACAGTAGTAAATACGTTTTAGATCTGTCTTCCATATAACACTTAAAACTAACAACAAATAGAAAACCAAACATCAATAAAAACAACAAACAACCCGTACAGAAAGACTCCAACAACAACAACAACAACTCTGGTTGCAGATTTTACAGATTTTGCAATGGCCTTTTGTTCATACGCTAGTACATAAATTATGTGAATATTCATGAAGTAAAGGAAATATTTTTATATTTTTCAGAATCCGTATTCTTGCTGGGATGTTTCGTTTTTGACGTTCATGCTCTTAGTCATGGTTTCCACTTCTGACCAGTTCATGTACAACAGACAAAAAGAGACGAAGATTGCCCTTAAGGTTCATTACGCTTCTCCAACGAAACAAACACATGTACCTACACTAAGTTACAACGCTTCCAACAAAAATGCGACTGGTAACAGTACTCTTTCGGACGCTAACACTTCCAACGAAAATGCGACTGGTAACAGTACTCTTTCGGACGCTAACACTTCCAACCAAAATGCGACTGGTAACAGTACTCTTTCGGACGCTAACACTTCCAACCAAAATGCGACTGGTAACAGTCTATTTACGGACACCTACACTGCAAACCGAAACATCGCCAACTTCAACAATAATTTATTGCATCGCAAGCAGACAGAAGACGATTCAAATTCTTTGAATAATGCCTTGGATAAACACATTCTTGAAAAGCCCCGTGACCATTTGAGTGAAACACTTGATATGGATCTACAAGAACATTACGTCCACGAGCACGAGCACATTAGAACGAGAAGGAACTGGAACTTGTTTGGCAGACAATGCAATAACATTTGTCCATGGAGGAGCGAAATGATACATAACTCTACACTGTACCCAGTTCGATTCCGGGCTCGTGTATGTACAGCCCCTGCTCCCGATGGGTTCGACGAACTCGTATGCAGTCCCATAATAGTGGCGTATCCTTTCAGAATCAGGCACTGCATTCCCGAAGATGACAGGGACTGTTTTGTCAGAGTGCCGGTGTCAGTTGGCTGCCAGGCAGCATTAAGATGTTCTTGACTGTCATAATGTTGATTTTCTCCTCTTTTTTGTTCTTTTGAACACTTTCTTGGAATATGTTCTGAATTTAATGAGAACCAATGCAGTTGTGCTTATTTGGATTTACTGGATGTATCTTAAACTGAAGTTTGTTTTATAATGTTTGCTCCTGGAATCACAATTCTGTTTGCTCACTGAATTTTATATATCACACAGACATGTGGCTGCTTATAATTTTGGTAAGGTATACATGTTTCATCTTGTAATGTGTTGTAAATATTTAAAATAATATAACGTTTGAAACTAATTGTTAACAGTGCTATTCGCCAGAACTAACACACAGTTTTGTGAATGAAATGTCAAATGAGCCTCTCTCTGAGAAAAGGGATCTTTTTGCATTTCAAACAGTGTAGACTGTGTCCAGCTACTGCGTCGGAGAAGCGGCGGTTGGCCTTGGTCTACACTGTTTGCAATGCCCGGAATGTTTTAATTCGTTTATAATTTAGATGTGTTGTAATGCTGTTTTATAAAAAAATTGTTATGCAGAATAACCTGTCTTAAGCGACCATTTATTTATTCAACATAAGACTCTTAAAAAAGCAGGTGGTTGCTTAATGCACAGCAAAGTAATACAGAAAGCTCCCATTGGAGCTTTCTGCATTACTTTTGACCTGCATTAAACTATTGCATGCCTTACAGACTCAGTATTAGACCTCTTTCTGATGGCCACTTAAGACCGGTTCTACTGTAATGTTTGTTCTATACGTTTTATTTATTGTTAATTGTATGTGTTTTAACCATTTTCCTCATAAATATTCATGTAAGAAATATTGACTTCATAAAAATCAATTAAATTAATTGTTTAAATGCCACACGAACACAGGAATTTCGGCTTTTGCAGAAACTGTAAAATCAGATCTATATTATTTCAAAGCAAATGGAGCAGGTCCTGTTCAGGGGCTGTTTGATCTAGGTCTGCCATGTTTGCCATGGCGTTAAGATACTTATCTATTGAGTGAAAGGTACTGACATATACTGCTATACATATTGCTAATAAATGTTACCATTGTTACATATTACTTTAACTTATTTTTTAAGTCGAAGTGTAAAGTAAATAAATAAGGCCTTGTTTTCATTTTATAATTCGATTCGATGTATATCAATCATTAATAAATTGGATTGAATGTTTTAAATGATCATATTGTTATATATAGCAGTTGGAAATAATCATTTCATAGAAAGTATTCATGAAAGTACAGCAGAATCTGTCTTAAGCGACCATTACGAAGATGTCTAAATATCGGTCTGTAAGGCAGGTGGTAGCTTAATGCATGTCAAAAGTAATACAGAAAGATCATATAGGAACTTTCTACATTACTTTTGTCCTGCATTAAGCAACCATCTGCTTTTTAAGAACCCTGTGTCCAATCAAGATCGCTTAAGACAGGTGTTACTGTAGTCATGGATTTGTTTCAATTTAAACTCTAAACATGGAAACAATGTATTTAATATTTAACTCCCCTATTGCCCTAATTACCATAGGTATTCGGAATTGCAAACTTATGCAAATAGTGCAGACCCAGATCAAACAGATTCTGAATGAATAATTTGACCAGGTTCTACACTATTTACTATTATATCAGCCACATTTTAAAGTTATCAAAATGGTGCCAATAATTAGGTTATATATATATCAATTGTATTTTTATACCATAGTTACACTCTTAATCTTAATTCTAACAGGACTCTGAACCTACGGCATATAAACAAAGAATACCGAGAAACGTGCTTAAATGCGTGATAATGAACTGTCGGCTGTTCCATTTCCTCACACGCGACATTTATGTCCCATGTTCAAACCACACACAGTCAAGTGTAATTTCACATTTCTAAATCTATAAACACGATGGCTCTGACATAGAGGTGTGCAGACATGATGTAAATGGTATAGATGTTCGCTTCATTGTGAAAGATGAAACATTTTTGGCTTGGAATTGTTGGTTTCTGTTGAGATTTGGCCCTTTACTCGTACAACATCATGGGTGAAAGTCGTGTATAGTAAATATAACAGCAAAAATGGCATAACCACTGACAACGCTTCGTGATCTAATAACTCCACATCTCAACTCCTAACTGAGATCTAATGCACGATAATACACTGCTACGAATTTGTTATTTCTTAAATAATATACATGTTTTTATCAAAAACAGCATATACAGGGTGTTTCATAGAAAAAAGTGATTATCCTGATTTAATTGTTCTAAATGTACATAAAACTATTTTATTTACATTGAAACGCGAAAACATGTAAACGATGTATGAAAACAAAGTTCTTATTACACTGCTAACCTTGGATCATTGGCTCCAGACAGTTTCATCGACTGTCAGTCGACTTGGTCACTGGTGAACTGTGAGATCTGCTCTGGGATTACTTCCCCTTGTCGCCGCAGGACTTAACGGCGAACAAAGGGTTGTAAATGCCACTAAGACGGTAGGCTCCCTGATCCCTGTTCATAGTGGGCTGGTTCCGACGTATCTGAATTGCCTCCCGTACCTGTCTGAGTCTCTGGTTACTATCTCGATCAAGGAGTTTCGGCACGTCCCAATTTATCACGTGGTTATTTTGCATTACATGATCAGTAATTGCACTTTTATGCCACTCTGTCTCCGACTGTCTACGCTCCGCCCTTGTAAACGCTCTATTGTCTAGCGACTCCACTACCTTCTTATGTTCCCCCAGTCTTGTCTTAAACTTACGACCAGTCTCCCCTATATGAAAGTAATCCCAGAGCAGATCTCACAGTTCACCAGTGACCAAGTCGGCTGACAGTCGACGAAACTGTCTGGAGCCAATGATCCAAGGTTAGCAGTGTAATAAGAACTTTGCTTTCATGCATCATTCCTGCTAGATGAACCTATTCTCTAATGTAAACGATGTGATATCATGTGAAGATATTTCAAATTGGGACACAAAGGCATGGCGTTAGCTTAGTTAAAAATATAAACTGGACTACAGACCTCAAACCAAGTTAAATTGTTCTAGTTACATAATAATATGAAATGCATATTGATGTCTCGATTAATGTAAATTGCAAAAGTGTTTGTCCCTTAACTGAGATATTTTCAGAAATTTGGTGAAATCGTATAATTTCTCCAGTATAATAAAATTGATAGCTCGTGTATGCAAAGGAACCACTCCTCGTATTGTAATAACGCTCTTGGGGTTCGCTTCGGTGTCATCGTGTTTTAGGTTGGTAATATCCTTTATCATCCTCGCAGACATGATGGTGTTATTAACCCCTTTATGTCATGGATATTCATATAAGAAATATTAACATAATTATTTATAAGATGAATTTTATAAAGGCACAGTCGCGAATGTTTAGCCACGGCAGAACATTCAGAATTCAGTGCGTATATGCCATCAATGATTATCATTATAAAATCATCTAATTAATATTCATGATATCGTCATTTCTTACATAATATTCCTGGAGTAAAGGGATAATATGGGAAATGACCCTTTATTTCATAAAAAACACTTTACTTTTCTATGCCTTTGCAAGCATATGAGACCCAGATCAGACAGCTCCACTAAGAGCCGTCTGATCAGAGTCTTTTGTGTTTGCGTATGAAATAATATAAATATGATTCTACAGTTTCTGCCATGGCCGAAATTCCTGGTTTCGTATGTCATTTATCAACAAAAAATAATGATGTCAATATTTCTAACATGAACTTTTAAAGAGTAAAGGGTTAAACGGTTAATAAATATAAAATATATCCTCTCGAGAGGACACTGTCTGTAACAGTATCAATGTGTTGCAACGAACAGTGTATGCGCATGCGTACTAGAAAAATGAGAAATGAATCATATGTTTTATTAAAAAGACAAAGCATACAGCAATTTTGAGGACGTTTGGAATTGTGTTTTAACTTTAGAGCGAGATGAACCGATGTTTGTGATGTATTGCTATGTAATAAACAAGGTTTACTTCTTCCAATACTCAAGACGGAATCATTCAAGATGTATTTAGTTTTCGTTAGTTTTAGCTGGTATAACTGGTGAAGATGGAAATAAAAATATTTTAATTTCAGTGCAAATTGATGCAGCACGTCTCCTTCCTTGAAACATTTATACACTTAACATGTGCAACAAGCATTTCTCCCCCTCATCGCCCCCCACATACACACACAAACACACCTCTCCAACCCCGTTTTAATTATACCATGGAAACTTCTTGGTTCCTTTTTTATTTTCTGTGTTACTCTCAAACCAGTGGTGGACCAGCTTCAGATCTTCGGATGTATTCATTCGAACTGAAATCATTGCTTTGTTAGCTTCATTTGATTCCTAAACATCCGTTCGGGGCATACACATTCAATTCACTGGCAAATTTCGGAGATGTATGTTTTTTAGATTATAAAGTTGTTTTTTTAAAACATCGCCATATGCAGATGCTTTTCCGTGTTGAGTAGGATCAAAGTATATATATCACAAATCAATTCTACCACTACTTCTATTTACAACATCCGGTCGACCAACAATTATGGTACAGACTACAGTACAAACTTTCTTAACCCTTTACCTCATAAATATCCATGAAAGAAATAATGACGTCATGAATTGTAAATTTGATTCATTTTTATAATAGCATATGAACAGAGGGGATTGGCAATGACAGAAGCTGTAGAACCATATTTAAATGGTTTCATAAGCAAACAGAGCAGACGCTGATCAGACGGCTCCTACAGGGGCCGTCTGATCTGGGTCTACTTTGTTTGCAAATGCGTGAAAAATGTTTACATGAAGGAAAGCGCTAAACTGATCGCTATAGTTGTGACTCTGCTGTACTGCAAATGCCGAGAAGTTTCAAATACAATGTAACGTAAATCACGATTAACCCTAACCGGGTTATAGGACATTATTTCTAACTTTTGTTTTTATCACGTGATACTGCTTGTATCCAAGTAATATAACGTGTACGTAAAATGCCTGTTTTTCTTTTTAATATTACATTCGTGTTTATTTGACTACTGATGTTTATCAAACTCGTTGACTAAAATAAATATGATATTCGACTAGCTTTGTGTCATATTATTTTAGTCAACTAATTTGGTAAAAACCAATAGTAAATATTTACATTCGCCCTGCAACGTCCTTATATAACCTTATTCTAAAAAGAAAGTTGCATTTTCCCATGAACGTTCATTTCAATACCCGATCCGTTGAAATATAAGAAATACAATGGAATATAAATATAAGAAATGAATGACGTGCTCCCGGTGTTCATGAGGTTATGCAACGCATAGCTTTACGAGCAAAGATTTACGTGAAGCCCTTCGGGCTTCACTAACTTTGCTCGCAAAGCTATGCGTTGCATAACCTCATGAACACCGGGAGCACGTCATTCATTTCTTAAATGAACACGAATGAATAAAACATAACAACTATTTAACCTTAATAACTCTTTAACACTCCAGTGGTGGATATTTGGCGACCTTGGATTTTATATAAACCTCTTTTCACGCATCCAAACAGAGTAGATCCAGATCAGACGGCTGCTGTAGGGGCCGTCTGTTCAGGGTCTGTTCTGTTTGCTAATGGAATTTAATTGGATATATCTACATGTATTTACTTAGTTTCTAAAATGGCAACAATGTTCTACCTTCAATATTTCATCATAACTAGTTTGTTCATGAATATCCAGTAGGTATTGAAATGTGGAATAAAGACAGAACAGGGAAAGGGTTAATAAACCGGAAGTCTAATACGGAAGAATTTTAGATATTTTTTAAGCAGGGGGCTGCTTAACCCATTCCCTCATATTGACGACTCTGTAAAAGTTCGTTTGTGAAACCATTGTGATAAATAGAGAATTTGCCCCTATTTATCACAATGGTTTCAAACTTCAAAATTCTAAAAGTTCCCTTTTCTCTAGTTAATGCTCCTTTATCAAAAAATAGCCTACGGGGTAATGGGTTAATGCGTGAAAATGCGTTTATATGAAGGAAATGGTTTATGAGCGAATTAGATACAACATTTGCAAACAGTTTGGACCCAGAGGAGATGCCGAATAACTTGGCGTCCCATCAGGGTCCAATGTCTTAACGTGTCTTTGAAAGGAATTCAAGATACAATTTTGTAAATCCAAATTAATTTGAAAACGAAAGTAAACAATTTCTATAGACAAATGTTTGCTCAGCAGGTTTAAAGCTAACCATTACTCTATGGATATATATCTAAGAACAAATGACTGTATGAATAATGATTAAATGAAACGCTACACGGGCATATGAACAGTGTACAGTTTGCCATAGAAGATATAATGACGTCATGAATATTGATTATATTATTTTTTATAATGGCATCTGAACACAGGACATTTTGCCTCAGACAGAAGCTGTAAAATCATATCTATATTACACCATAAGCAGACAAAGCAGACCCTGATCAGACGGCTCCTATAGGAGCCGTCAGATCTGGGTCTACTATGTTTGCGGATGCGTAAAAATGCGCTTACATAAGGGAAATGGTTAAGCAAATAGAGCAGGACCACATCCAGATCAGAAAGTTCCTACACAAGTTGTTTGATCGGGGTATGCTTTGTTTGCAAGGGCATTAAAATGTGTATATGTGGAGTTAAGTATTACACTGTGTATATGTGGAGTTAAGTATTACACTTATATGAAATTTTAACAATACTTTCTACGGAACTTTTCAAAAAGATGCTTCTTCAGTTTCTACTCGACGACTAAACTTGATCCAAACTGCAAGTTTATTCCTTGATAAGATAAATATTTGTATTTTTCGTTACACTATGGCCTAGATATTATACTTTATCACATTGACTTTATCACATTTATTATTACTTTATCTTCTCATTGACCCTTAGTATGATGAGGAAAATTCTTTTCGCTCTCAAATTGACCAGCCTTGTCTTTAAAACCTAACATATAAATACTTCAGAGGAACAAATACGGTTTATAGGTTAATTGAGTATTACGCAACACTTTTAAAAGTAAACGAGTATCCCAGAAAACAAATTGAGTACTTAAACTTCTGTATTCCCCCAGCATGTACAATTTGAGAAATTAGAGACTAGTATAATGGCACATGATCACCGTCATACAAAATGTGTACAACAATAGTCCCAAACATATTTATTTTGGAATGGATAATGCAACCTACATTTTATTGCTTAATGGTGATAGATCTTTGTAGCTTCGGTCAGATTTGCCCAAAACATTATGACATTTAAATGCACATGTTCTTTTTTACTTGAATTGTTACAAATTCATTTGAGCATTCCAACTTTTCATTCTTACTCACGTTCTTACTCACTGATTTCAAACTAATTGAGTACATGACAATTTTCTATTGCGTAATCACTCAAATACGCAGCTTATCTGTTCCCCTGGATTTGGTGTATTCACATACATAGAATCTACTATCCGAATATGAGTTTGAATCTTGATCCAATTTTGTTGGCAAATGCTATCACATGTTAAACACGGCACAACACGGTAGGTGAGATGTGAGGGGAGATAACAACAATGTCCAAGTATTTTAAACGTAAGAGTTGTCTTTCTTGTGTGTTGCTGTGTTTTCATCTCAGTTAAAAGAAAAAATAATGTATACGTAAACATGTTTTTAAAAGACAGCAAGGAACTACTACTACTACTACTACTGCTACTACTACTACTACTACTACTACTACTACTACTACTACTACTACTACTACTACTACTACTACTATTACTACTACTACTACTACTACTACTTACTACTACCACTACTACTACTACTACCACCACCACCACCACTACTACTACTACTACTACTACTACTACTACTACTACTACTACTACTACTACTACTACTACTACTACTACTATTACAATACTACTACAATACTACTACTACTAAAACTACTACTTCTTATGCTACAATTACTGCTACTACTGCTACTGTTTCTGCTGCTACTACTAGTGTCACCACCACCACCAC